>CAUYQU010092339.1:0-13398 GCA_963574635.1 Cheracebus regulus
GGGGAGAAATGCCAGATATAGGTGAAGGGGAGGAAGGCAACAAATTACACTGCCACGTGTGTACCTATGCAACAATATTGTATGTTCTTCACATGTACCCCAAAACCTAAAATACAATAAAAAATAAAATTAAAAAAAAAATAGATTAATCTATGTGAGTCACTCTGAGAAAATTTGAACATTTTTTAACATCTGAACTGTTTTTAACTTTTAAAAAATTAAACAAAAACTTAAAATTTAATTTATTATTTGCACAGGCTATATATTAAATGCTCAATGGCCACGTGTGTCTGGTGGCTATCATAATGAACAACACAGGGCTGAACGGGTTCAAATTTCATCCGTTCCTATAAATTCCTATGCATTTGTTGTTGTGCATGTACCTTGCTCACTCTGTTCCTATATACAAATACATACTGTGACTTTATGAAGAGCAGTGTACTCTTTTCATTTTGTTGCCTCAAGCATCAAGATTTTGAGTGAAGCATGGTTCTACACAAGTGAAGGAATCAGAGGGCTTGGCTCCTGATTTTCCACCTCCCACCGCTTGGTTAAACTCTCTTAAAGCATGGCTGTCTCTGCTCTAGAACTTAGTTGAATAAATATGGAAAGTACACAACAGAATGACACCACAAAGGAAAGATTATATGACTGAAAAGCACTAGATAAATATTAATTGGTTAGGCTATTTTTATTTTTAGAGGTCAGAAGCAGAGGACAGAAGATATTGCCATCACAGATTTCTCTGACTTTGGAGAAGTCAGTGAATTTGCTATTTTGACTTCTCCCCTATAATGATAATAAAAGGATGCACTGTTCTGTTCCAACAACCCTCACACATCTGCACCGCAGAATGAATTACAAAATGTCAGCAAAATGCTATGCTCTCATGAAAGAAAATACTGCAAATGAATTTATATTAATAATTTTGCCAAGTGCTGAAATTATGGATGCTCTTTACCTTTGTTAGGGTTTTACGTATTTCCAAATTTTCTAGAAAGTGATGTGTTATTTTTATAATCATTAAAGCTCCTTTTCTAATAAAAAATTCGAACAAGGTATTTTGAGTACTCTTTTATCTCCATTTTTCTTGTTATCTATAAGACTCTGAGTGAGACCTGAGTGTTAGCTGTTCTTATTGGACAGCTTCAGCCACCAATTTGAACAGCTGGTCAGACAATCCTTTCACTTCCAAGGATCTCAGCGTCTCACACTTGGTTGCTCCACTTGTGTGAGGCGGAGCTGGGATTTAGTCTAAACAAACAAAAATAATTCATCACACTCATTCACAAATGTCGCTCCTTTAGCTATTGCCTGGCCCCACCATTCTTGCCTCTCTGCCAATTCTACAGCCTTGTGCTTAGTCAGTCCTTGGCCAAGCAGCCTGTGAGGATGGCCCAGGCAGATCTTGGAACTGGTGCTGGTGATTCAGCAGGAAGGGGCTTTCTGTCTCACCCCATCCATCCTCACTCTCTGCCCTAATGAGCTGCCCAAAGGCTGCAACTGCCCTCCTGACATCTCAGCGGGTGTGGAGGGCCTAGGGAGCAATTACCCATATGCTTTCTGTGCTTGTCGATCCCTGAAGTTTCAATTAAAGATGCTTTCAGTTCTTTTTTTTTTTTTTAATATCCTAACTTAGAACCCCCGCTTCCCCTACAGGGCCACCACATACTGTGATACAGATTGTCCTTGCACAGCACCAAGAGGCACCATTCACACTGCAGCCGAAGTGAATGGCACCCTGTGGTGTTGAGCAGAACTGCAACCCATGCAGTCACGCCCTGACACTTCTATGTTTTATCTCTCTTTTTTTTTTTATTAGTATGAGGTTGAGTCCTCATGTATTTTTTTAAATTGTACTTTGGACTCTGGGGTACATGTGCACATCCTGCATCCTGCAGGATTGTTGCATAGGTACACACATGCCATGGTGGTTTGCTCTCTCCATCCCCCTGTCACCTACATCAAGTATTTCTCCTGTTGTCATCCCTCCCCATCCTCCTCTCCCACTGCTGTCCCTCTCCTCCCCTCCCCTCCCCTCCCCTCCCCTCCACTCCCCCCGCCACCTAGCCCTGTGAGTGTTGTTCCCTTCCCTGTGCCCAAGTGTTCTCATTGTTCATCACCCACCTATGAGTGAAAACATACGGTGTTTGGTTTTCTGTTCTTGTGTCAGTTCGCTGAGAATAATGGTTTCTCGATTCATCCATGTCTCTACAAAGGACATAAACTCGTCGTTTTTTATGGCTATATGGTATTCCATGGTATATGTGCCACATTTTCTTTGTCCAGTCTATCATTGATGGGCATTTGGTTTGGTTCCAGGTCTTTGCTATTGTAAACAGTGCTGCAACGAACTTAAACTCCAGAATGACAAGGCTCACTCTTGGTCATGCAGCACTGTTGTAAAGGGGCAGGGAATAAAAGTAAGAGAGGACCCAAGAGGCAAAGAAAAGAAGAAAAGTATATTTGCCTGACTATGTACATTGTTATGTGGTTGTATCCAGGATGGTGCGATAGAAATATAATACAAACTATATATATATATATATACACACACACATATATATATATATATGCACAGTAGAGTACCCTGAGGTGGCTTGCCAGGGTGCAAACAGCTGAGGCTTTTTGATAAAATCTAATTGTGTTATTTGTGCCTTCAAAGGATTCTTACAGAGGCTGGAACCCAACCACATCAGGATCACTTCTAGACACCTTCCTTATCAGCACTTACTGTAATAACTGTGTTAAAAATCAAATGTTACATGTTCATTAAGGAAATAATAGTTAAAGGACAACAGCTAAAAAAAAAAAAAAGGTCTGAGGCTATGATGCAAATGTAGAATGTAGTGGAGAAACGGCCAGAGACTAATGCACACTCTTTACAGATCTGGCACCTGGGAGCCATTTCTCAGAAGGGAGTTATCAGCAATTAGTGGGCTACAACTGTCACCATACCGGGGATGAGTGGGGTAGGGGAAATGGTTAAGTACACTTTTTAAAAGACAAGACTTATCTACTTATTCTCATTTGTTGGATGTTTGTTTCCAACACAAAACTATTCTTCCCAAATTTGCCTCTCAACAGGGTTTCTTTAACCTACTCACATTTGGTGCCCGCCCGTCATTCCACAAACATCATTAAGCTTCACTTCTGCAAAACCCACAGCAACTTTCCAGTCTCCAAGCCTGGGAGGCGTTTTAGTACCTGTGGCTAATACTTAGTGAGTGATGACTGGGTGTCAGACATTGCTCTTATTGCTTTTCATACGTTGTCTCATTTGATGCACAGGACAATGAAAAGCTTTGTATTCTACTGTTAGTTTCTTTTTATGGATGAGGAAATTAGGAGCTAAAGAGATTAATTTCTCAAGGTGGCAGCACTTCATGGCCAGAGTGGGTTGTCTGGGTCCAGAGTGCAGGTTGTAGCCACCGGTTTCTCCACCCCTCAAGCCAATTCTCCCCCATCACTGACTTCTCTGCAGTATTGGGCACTGCTGGCCACTCTGGCCTGACTTTTCTCTTTCCTGACTTCTGTCTTTCTGTCTTTATTTTGCTTTTCCTGCCTCCTGTCTAGATTTAGTTTCTTGGTTCACTTTCCTCACTTTGCCTCCTTCTACCTCCAGGACCTGTTCTAACTCTCAGCCCCAGGAACCAGCCTTTTTTGAGGGAGCAGGGAAAGGGAAGCAACCAGAGAGAAACTGTAACTAATGCAGCTAGAGAAACATTCCAGGAAAATGGCTACCATGTTGGCAACTGACATCTGGAATTCTAGACTCATCACAAAGGCCCTTTGTTTCATAAAGGAAGACTCAGAGTCCAGATTATGAAGTTTAGACTTATGTAGGCAACTAATGGTAGAGCTGGGACCACATTGAGGCATATATTTGCCACTCAGCCCAGAGACCCTTGGTTGCACACCGCTCCTCTGACAAATCTCTGGTTCCAACAAATGCAAGCAGGACTCTGTTATCCACACAGGACTTCCACAGGCCCTTCCTTACACGGCTGCAAACTATGACAACATTTGTTTTCAGCAGCCCTACTCTCCCGCTAAATGCCTCTTTCCCACCCTGCATGATTCCTTCCTTTGCCTCAGGCTCAAAGTTTTCTCAGAGTCTGCCTTCTATCGGTCTACCTGTGAGCTTGGTTTTTCCAAGCTGTTACCCACTCAGGCTCTAGGTAACATCTTTCTTCTTCTATAGGATTTATTTGCAGCAGGATACAAATGCCATTAGTAAATCAATAACCCTATACTTAGAAAAGGAGGGGAGGTAGAGACCTGGAGTTTTTAATTCAGATCTAGCAGCTTCTGAGACATTATCAGGAGCATTCTAAAAATAGGCCTTTGAAAGGCACGATGTGCTACTGCTGGAACTTTATAGCTTCCTGCCCATCAACAGGAGCAGCTTGCTACGGGAGGAATCATTAGCTGAAATCTCCCTCTCCTGTGGTTGTTACGTCTTCTGACTCTAACACCATATGTATTATCTATTGCTTTGGGGCTCTATGTTTCTTTTAATCTTGGCATCATTCTCTTCTGTCCGCATATGTCTTAGATATAGACTGACTTTCTATCAGTGTGTTTCCATCTCACCCATGAAATACTTCTGTCACTATTTGAAGCCTCATTTGCCAATGTAGCCACATTGAGTATCCATAAGTCAGCACATGTCCTAGGGCCTTCCATGCTTCCTACCAACATTTGGGGACTCCTATCACTGTCTGTCCTTACCCCTCTTCTTGTCCCACTGTCTCCACACAGTTCTTCAGGCATGTCTGTGAGTGGGGCAAGAGTAGTGGTGCCATGAGCACGTGCTTTAAGGCCAATGCTGTGATATCTAAAATGATACGTGTAAGATTTAACTATAAAACATCAGAATTATGCATCTCCTTTCACCTAGCGAGTCTCCATCTGGACAATTATTTTGAAGATGTACACAAAGATTCAGCTACAAGGATGTTACGCTGGGAGAGGGAAAGCACCTGGCCTTTTGTTTTGAGTGAATATATTAGTGATTTATTTATTACTATCTAACAAATTATTTTCCTACTTTATAACAAAATTTTGTGATTGGAAATAACAATAAATATTTACTATCTCACATAATCTCTGTGGGTCAGACATTTGGGTGGCTCTAGCTCTGGGTCTCTTATGAGGTTGCAGTTATAATGTTGGCCAAGGCTTCAAGCATCTGAAGGACTGACTGGAGAAAGAGGATTCAAGTCTAAGGTGGCTCATTGTCAAGGCTAGGGGGGTCGATGCTGGCTTTTGGTAGGAAATCTCCATTTCTCTTCATGTGGTCCTCTCCATAGGGCAGCTTGAGTATTCTCACAGCAAATCACGTCTCACGGAATCTGGCTTCCCCAGAGAGAGTGAGCCAAGAGGTAGCAATGCAGAAGTTGTAATGACTTTCATGACCTAGCCTTGAAAATCACACATCATTTAGGTTACTTTGAATTTTCCACTATTGTAAAGATCATGTTATAAAATATTAAATGTGTTTAGGAATATAAACACATATACCTAAATGTAGGTTATATAAACTGTGTTACATCATTTCTGCTGTATCTTTTGGTCACATAGGCCAGTACTGATACACTATGGGAGAGGACTATGCAAGGGTGTGAGTACCAGGAACTAAGGAGTACTGAAGGCCATTTTGAAGGCTAGATGCCACACAGAAGACTTCACCAAGAAAAATACTCCCGATGTCTCTCCTCACCAAGAACTGTTTGTATTGTGGGTTTGAGAGAAGCACATGGTTCATACTGACCTGTTAGTTTTAGACTTCTTTCTCTTTGCCAGCCAGAGAGCCTACAGAGGTTGGGCATTCTGCTTGTTTTCTGTTACCCAATAAACTTAGCATAGCAGGCTCTGCCTCTGTGGTCAGTCTGCTAAATCCACAGATTTAGGGAAGTGGTAATGGGGAGGCCTGTGTTGTCTGGCTGATTTGGCTCCAGATCAAGGTCATCCTAGGATCTCTACTCATTCTTCTCAGGAATGAAGCCGATCTCTAGTTGTGTGTTATTCCTCAACTAGAATTCTACTGAAGAAAAAACGAGGCCAGGTGTGGTGGCTCATACCTGTAATCGCAGCACTTTTGGAGGTTGAAGCAGATCACTTGAGGTCAGAGGTCAAGAGTTTGAGACCAGCCTGGCCAACATGGTGAAACTCTGTCTCTACTAAAAATACAAAAATTAACTGGGCATAGTGGTGGGTGCCTGTAATCCCAACTACTCGGGAGGCTGAGGCAGGAGAATTGCTTGAGCCCAGGAGGTGGAGGTTGCAGTGAGCAGAGATTGTGCCACTGCACTCCAGCCTAGATGACAGAGTGAAACTCTGTCTCAAAAATAAAAGAGTAGAGGTAAAGAAAGAAGTGCTATTTGTTGATAGTTGCCCCACCATATTCCTAAACACATTTTATATTTTATATTACCTTTACAGTAGTGGAAAATTCAAAGTAACCTAAATATCAAATAATGGATTGCTTGAGCAAGTTATGACATATATGTACGATACAGCATAATGCAATCACTTAAAAGTATGCTATACAAGAATACATAATACTATGAAAAATTATTTATGATGTATTAAGTGAAAAATTCAGGTTACAAACTAGTATGCAAGTTTTTATTCCATTAAACATAATGTATATCTGCTTAGAAAAAGACTCTACATATACACACAAAAAAATTACTTGTAATTATCACTGGTTGGTAGGTTTATGGGTAGTTAAAATTTGCTTCATTTTGGCTAATATGTTTTTCCTAAATTTCCTATATTTTACATTTATTACCTTTGTAATGAGAGAGAAAAGATAAAGAGTTTCAGATGCTAGTTTAGGGGTTCAATTAAAAGTAATAAGAGATTCCTAACCTCCTTGATTAGGGAGAGCGACAGGCAGTAGTGTCACCTGCCCACTTGCATAAGCCCATTTCACACCTTTGACCATTGCCTCTTTCTTAAGGATGTTTTCTTAGCTCCCTTGGCTCCACTCGCTTTTTTTTTCTGCTTGCTCTGTGGCCTCTCCTTATAGACTCATGCTTCTATATTGAGTCATTCAATTGGAGTTTCTCAAAGCTCAGCTGTAGATCTTTTCTCTTTCTTGCTGTATACTTTACTTGTGACCTCACCTTCATCCATGGCCTCACAGGGCAGTTAGTTATCCACAGAGCATATGAGAGTCACACCTCCACCCCAGGCCCTCTCCTGAACTCACATGATTTATGTTCTACCTAACTGACTGCTTCAACTAGATGTCTCAAAATGGCCTCACATTCAATATACCCAACCAGCTTCAGAATCTCGAGTGGTTTCTATCACAGTGAAGGGCAAAATAATACATCTATTCTTGTGGTTCTTATAATGCAGGATGGATGCTGGAATTATGTGGAAAGCCATAAAAAATACCAGTGTCTGTATCCCCAAAGGTTCTGGTTTAAAAAGCCAGGGGTCTGGTGCCTTCAACCACAGGGCACTTGCTCCTAAGATTGGCACTACAGTGAGGGGTCTCTCCACTTATCTTTTACTCAGCCCACAATTCTGAGTTCCAGCAGCACTGCTTTAAGGATGCCTTCCTTGAATCTCTCTGTCAGGGTCAGATTCCTGATGATAGCCTCCTGAAACATCACATCTCTCTTACTCATAGCATGTGTCGATTATGATTGTATGTATTTATTTGGATCATTGTTTGGTCAAAGTCTGTTTCTCTGCTAGTCAGTAAGTTCCCAAAAGGCTGCATATTACTTGTTTTGGTTCATTTTATCCCTAGTATCTTTCATATTAACACATACAGGGGACTCAAAAATGTTCCTTAAGTCAATAAAAAGTGAATTGAATATGGTTTATTGGACCCCACTTCCTACCAGTGCCTTCAGATGAGAGCATGAATCTTGCCTCATCCCAGTGGGTCATGATGAGATCAAGGTGTACGAGTCCAGATCCTCAGTCAAGAATCAACCACGGGGAGCTCTGTTCATGACATAGACTTTGAGACAAACAAACTTCAGTCAACCAAATAGCCAACAAATTTTACTCTTCAAGCAAAAACTTTTCTTTTTTTTGAGACAGAGTCTTGCTCTTTCGCCAGGCACCAGGCGGGAGTGCAGTGGCGCGATCTCTGCTTACTGCAACCTCTGCCTCCCGGGTTCAAGCAATTCTCCTGACTCAGCCTCCAGCGGCAACTAACTATATGTAAGCAAAGTGTTTGTTGCTATGAAGGCTGACAAAAAGTACAAGGCAAAATCTTTGACTTCCAGTGACAGGCAGGGACTCATTTAAGGTCCTCAAGAGAAAACTGAACAAATAGTGTACCTTCTCTGTTATTAAATAGTCCTTTAAGACACAATAGATGAAGCTGAAATTGCCTGAAGAGTCCTGTTTTAAAGCCAATTAAAAGACATGTTAGAAGAAAAGAAACTAAAAGCATAGCTGTGCAGTCATCAGTTTAGACCTCTGAAACTCTTAGATGTCCAGTTCTATTCAATGGATGTTTTATTTATTGTTTTCTTTTTTTAAATTTCAATAGTTTGGGGGGAATAGGTGGTGTTGGGTTACATGGATAGGTTCTTTAGTGGTTCAATGCCTATTTTATTTAGTCAATGCCTGTTTTATTTCCTTTTCTCTTTTTTAAAAAATTTCAATAGTTTTGGGGGAACAGGTGGTGTTTGGTTACAAGGATAAGTTCTTTAGCGGCGATTTCTGAGATTTTGGTGCACCCATCACTTGAGCAGTGTACACTGTACCTGATGTGTAGTCTTTTATCCCTCACCCACTCCACCCTTCCCCCGAATCCCCAAAGTCCATTGTATTATTCTTATGTGTCCTCATAGCTTAGCTCTCACTTATAAGCGAGAACATAAGATATTTGGTTTTCCATTCTTGAGTTACTTCTCTTATAACAATACCTGTTTTACAAATATTGAGGCACCATGAATATTATTTTTATCTCACATTTCTTTCATAAAATATTGAGTAATTGCTACATGTTAAGCAGTAATCAATTACTTCTTTAATCTTATGGTGCTTACATTCTGGTGAGGAGGTGTGTATACACAGTAAACACACAAATAAATACATGCATAAAGTGTTAAGTGATCATAATTGCCAGAGAGAAGAAGAAAATAGGGCAAGGGGAGAGACAGTGTGCTGCTTTATATAGAGTACTCAAGAAATAGGTGTATTTGAGCAAAGACTTGAAACAAATGAGATAGAAACCAAACAGGGCATTTAGAGGAAAAAGGTACGCCAAGCTGAGGGAGGAATGAGTATAGGCAGGAGCCTGCTTTACTTGCTAGAGGCATGGCCAGGAGGCTGGAGTGGCAATGGAGCAGGGAGTGGGAGAGCAGGAGGAATGGGGTCAGATGGGCGGCAATGAGCAGATTTTGCAAGACTCTGTAAGGACTTGAGATTTTCATCTGAGTGTGACATTGTGCTGCTCATTCTGGCTGCTATGTTGAGAATACATTCTTTTTTTTTTTTTTTTGAGACAGAGTTTCTGCTCTTGTTGCTCAGGCTAGAGTGCAAGAGTGCAATCTCAGCTCACTGTGACCTCCGCCTCCCAGGTTCAAGTGATTCTCCTGCCTCAGCCTCCCAAGTAGCTGGGATCACAGGCATGCACCACTACATACAGCTAATTTTGTATTTTTTAGTAGAGACAAGGTTTCACCATGTTGGCCAGGCTGGTCTCCCCGAACTCCTGACCTCAGGTGATCCACCTTGAGGTGATCCACCATTAATAAGAGAATTATCCCCAAGTGCTGGGATTACAGGTGTGACCCACAGCACCCAGCCTGAGAACATTCTAGGATACCAAGGGTAAAAGTAGAGACCAGTTCAGAGGTCAGAATAATGGATGAGGTAAATGATGGTGGCTTACTCTAGGACATAGCTGTGAAGATGATGAAAAGTGGTCAGATTCTCTACATATTTTGCATGTAGAGCCATCAATATCTGCAGATGCATTGCTTGAGAAGAATAAGGAAAAGAAAAGAGTTTGGCTATATTCTATAATGGAGTGCATTTTTTAAAAAGTCTTCTACTTTTTTCCTGTCCTGCTTTTGTACATCAACAAAACAATCTTGGGACATGCTTGAATCTCAAATTGCTCAACCTAAATAAAATTTTAAAATTAGAATGTTGAGAAGTTCTTTTCACCCTGAAAATGCTGTCTGCCTTTTCGGAATCTTCGCTAAAGAAAGGAAAAGAAAGGCCTTCAGCAGTAGCCTGACGGACTCCACTTGAATACAAAGGAAATCTATATCCGATGCTGTGAGTTACTAAATATGGGAATGAATCCTTAAAATAGTTCTCAATTCCAGTCTTCCTGGGACATTTGGGGGAGGGTTAGTGGCCTCTCCATTCTCCTTTCATCTTTGTCACTTGGACCTCAGAAGGAGCTGATGACAGAATGTTATCAGATAATCACTCTCTCTGCTGGACTCATGTGGGGCAAAGCTGTCCTTAAAAAGTCAAACAAAAGTGCTCTAGTGTATGTGGCCAAAGTTGGAAAGCAAAACCACCATCCTACTGAAAATAGGTCATTGATTTTTCTCAAATTTGGCCTACAATTCCTCTCTCTCTAAGAGAATTATCATGCTGCCAAGTTTAAAGGTTTATGACTGCAACCATTTGGGGGCAATAAGGTGAAATATCTTAAAATAGGTCAAAGGTCTTTACATATGCCTCCCCCGACTCCTACTCCCATCTTGCAATGAATGAAAATCCTGACGGGTGGCTTTTTTTTCCCCTTATCTAAAATATTACCTCAGGAACAAAAATAGAATGTAATGTCTACATGAAGCTTATGTGTATGGTGTGTGTGTTCATGTATCTGTGAGTATAATTTCTCTTCAGGATTAGGAAGGGAGACATCAGATATGAGAAATGACTGAGAGAGGTGAAAAAGGTAAAAATGGCTTTTCTTTCTTTCGACTCTCAGAAACCTCCTAATTGCCAAATTTAAAAGGTGTTTGCAGAGCTAACCTGACTTTTCTAGCAGCATGTAACATTGGAGTCACTGCTCTTCCTGAAATGCATTCTTTCATCCAACAACTATGAAATGACTGAGTGAGCATTTATTTATGTGTCAAGAACCAGGGATACAGTGAGGGATGAAGAATCCACTTCCTCAGGATAATGGACTATTTTCCAGCATCGCTTCTCTGGCTAATTCTTCTGTTCTTATCTGCTTTCCTTTGCCCATCCTTTAAACAGGGTGGACCCCAGCCTGCCATATTTGGAGGACTCCCTAAGGGTTCTGAACTCCCACGTGATTCATTAGTATCCATACAGTAATATCTCCCAATTTTACATCTTAAGCCCAGGTCTCACACCTGACCTCCAGAACTGGATGTGTGTGTGCATGTACAAGCATTATTGAATTTGCTGAAAAATTAAATAGGTGCCGCATGCTCATTGCAGTAAGTGAAATAATACAGGGGCATAAGGGAACAGTAATTATTTCTTTTTTCCCTCTCCAGTTTCTCTCCTCTGAAGAAGGAATGTCAACAGCTTAATACATGTCTAAAGACATGCAACTTTCTCCATCCATACTCATACAAATCTCTCCATTTGTCTGTTTAGATGTAATATATATGTGAACATTTCTACATAAATATCCCATAGGCATATTAATCCCAATGCATCTTATATTTGTATTTTAGACTCAAACTTCTATGACGTTAGTTCACATTTTCTTTGCTTTGAACCTGGGATCATGCAACAGCTTCCTAGCTCATCAATTTAGCACCACCACACCCCTCTCAGCAAATCATATCCATCTTTTTTCCCCTTATAGTTATTGTTCTAAAATGCAAATTTGATCTGCTTAAAATCCTTCAGTAGCTCTTCATTGCTCATGTTAAGAAAAGTGTGGTTGGGCGCAGTGGCTCACACCTGTAATCCCAGCACTTTAGGAGGCCAAGGGGGGTGGATCACCTGAGGTCAGGAGTTCAAGACCAGCCTGACCAATATGGTGAAAGCCCATCTCTAAAAAAAAAAAAAAAGAAGAAGAAGAAAAGTACAAACACCTTTTCCTTGATTTCAAGGCCTTTAGGACCTAGCTTCAATCACTCTAGCTTTAGTTCTCGTCACATCCTTATACCTCATCACCTGCTCTTCATCCAGCACACCTTATTCCCCATCCTATTCATTCAAGGCTTCAGGTAAATTCTCTGGTCTCTCTTTTCTCTGTCCCTTTTGTATATGCTCTCCTTTCTTTTTTGGTAGGTATGTGTCTTGTTCTGCTTGAGTGCCATAACATAATACTAAAAAACCACACCCTATCAGATTAGGATCTGATATGGTTTAGGTCTGTGACCCACCCAAATGTCATGTTCAACTGTAATCCCCAGCTTGGAGGGAGGGTGTGGTTGGGAGGTGATTGGATCATAAGGGTAGACTCTTCATCAGTGGTTTAGCACCATCCCTTTGGTGCTGTTCTCATGCTAGTGAGTGAGTTCTTGTGATACCTGGTTGTTTAAAAGCATGTAGCACCTCCCACTTTGCTCTCTCTGGCTTCTGCTCTGGCCATGTGAGACACCTTGCTCCCCATTTGCCTTCTGCCATGATTGGAAGCTTCCTAAGGCCTCCCTAGAAGCAGAAGCCAATGTGCTTCCTATACAGCCTGCAAAATTGGGAGCCAATTAAACCTCTTTTCTTTATAAATTACCCAGTGTCAGGCATTTCTTTATAGCAATGTGAGAATGGACTAATACAGGGCCCAAACTTCTCACCTCATTCCATCTTAATTACCTCCTAAAGACTACATCTCTAGACACAGTCACGTTCCAGAGTTGGGGCTCCAACATATGAACGGGGTAGGGGGGAGCAATTCAGTTCATAGCAGGATGGGAGGATATTTTTCTTCTTTTCAGCACAGAAGTTAAGAGTGGGTTCTCGAGAGAGAGCCAAGATGGCCACGTAGCAGCAGCTCAGGATTGTAGCTCCCAGTGAAAGCGCAGAGAGCGAGTGGATGCCGCAATTGCAGACGAATTTTTGATGCCCACAGACTGGGAGATTCCCGGCGAGGGAATCCAGTACAATGTAATCCAGTACAATGCCTATTTACTTTGTTGCCCAGATTGCTCTACATTTGGCCTCCTTAGTGACGAATTTTTGTTGCCCCCAGACCGGGAGATTCCCGGCAGAGGAGCCACACAGGTCACCAGCGCGGCTCCTTTGGCCGGCACGGCGCTTCTCGGTGCGGAGTGTACGGGACTGGTTGCCCTTTTAGTCGGGCTCCGCTGGTCCCATCCCCACAAGGAGAACAGCAATTGGAAGCACTGAGGACGGGGAAAGCACAGCTGAACCCAAGAAGGCCCAGCTCTGTGGGGAACAGGCGCCCCCCGAAGGAAAACTAAGAAACAGAAAAAACTTCATCACCAACAAGCCGGA
>CAUYQU010092344.1:0-46964 GCA_963574635.1 Cheracebus regulus
ATCCTGCATTTTGTCCGGGCACGGCGGCTCATGCCTGTCACCCCAGCACTTTGGGAGGTGGAGGCAGGAGGATCAGTTGAGGTCAGGAGTTCGAGACCAGCCTGACCAACGTGGTGAAACCCTGTCTCTACTAAAAATACAAAAATTAGCTGGGCATGGTGGTGCATGCCTGTAGTCCCAGCTACTCTGGAGGCTGAGGCAGGAGAATCGCTTGGACCTGTGTGGTGGAGGTTGTAGTGAGCTCAGATCGCACCACTACACTCCAGACTGGGTGACAGAGCAAGACTCCATGTCAAAGAAAAAAAAAATCCTACATTTCACCACCGATTAGGGGTCTGAACAGTACAATGGAAACAGGAAGAAGGCTGGTTTTGGAGTTCTATCTCCTTCCTTCTTTTAGGTGAGTCTCTTTAGAGGGACTGATTCTATGATAATGCCAAAGATGTACTAGAGGAAGACTAATGGAGGCGTATGTTATGTAATTTTTAAGAATTCTACTTGGGGATGGGTTTTTTTTCTTAGCTCCCACTTATAAGTGAGAATATGTGGCATTTATTAATCTGTTTCTGCATTAGTTTGCAAAGGATAATGGCCTCCAGCTCCATGCATGTCCCTGCAAAGGACAGGATGTTGTTTGTTCTTTTTTATGGCTGCATAGTATTCCATGGTGTATATGTACCAATTTTCTTGATTCAGTCTACTGCAAAGGGCATGAACAGACACTTTTCAAAAGAAGGTATATATGCAGCCAATAAGTATATGAAAGAAAAGTTCTAAAGATAAGTGGATCATGAGAAAAATGTAAATCAAAATCACAATGAGGTCGGGCATGGTGGCTCATATCTGTAATTGCGGAACTTTGGGAGGCTGAGATGAGTGGATCACTTGAGGTCAGGAGTTCGAGACCCACCCAACCAATATGGTGAAGCCCTGTCTGTAATAAAAATATAAAAATTAGCCAGGTGTGGTGATGCATGCCTGTAATCCCAGCTATTCAGGAGGCTAAGGGAGGAGGATCACTTGAACCTAGGAAGTGGAGGTTGTGGTGAGCTGAGACTGCACTACTGCACTCCAGCCTGGGTGATTGAAAGAGACTCTTTCTCAAAACACACACGCACGCACACACACACACACACACACACACACACACCAGTCAGAATGGCTATTATTTAAAAATCAAGAAATAACAGATGCTGGCAAGATTACAGAGAAAAAGGAACATTTATACACTGTTGGTGGGGGTGTAAATTAGTTCAATAATTGTGGAAAGAAGTGTGGGAATTCCTCAAACAGCTATAAAAGTATTTTTAATCTACTTTGTCCTAAAACAGAATCCAAGGTTTAGGCCCTGAATGTAACATATTTCTCTTTCTGAAAGCACACTATAATCAAGCCAATTGAGTAGTGTTTTGTTTTTGTTGTTGTTGTTTTTTATTTGTTTTATTTTTGAGATGGAGTCTTGCTCTGTTGCCCAGGCTGGTGTACAGTGGCACCATATCAGCTCACTGCAACCTCTGTCTCCCAGGTTCAAACAATTCTCCTGTCTCAACCTCCTGAGTAGCTGGGACTACAGGCATCAGCCACCACTCCCAGCTAATTTTTGTATTTTTAGTAGAGACAGGGTTTCACCATATTGGTCAGGCTGGTCTGGAACTCCTGACCTCAGGTGATCCACCTGCTTCGGTCTCCCAAAGTGCTAGAATTACAGGCATGAGCCTCTGCTCCCACCCTGAGTAGTGTTTGATGTTTGGTTGTTTTTCTTCAGAAGGAATATGGGCAATCATTATTAGTTTCATAGAATTCAGAGTTCCAGGAGTTATCCTAGATTTCTTGTTAAGTGATACTCCTGATGGGTAACATAGACTCAGGTCTTCTATGAAGTGAGATTAAGGTTTGGGGATGCAAGCACTGGAAATCAAGATTACAGAATAAAAGCATTCTGTTTCATGCGGAGAAACAGTTTAATGCAATGCCTAATTCATCTTACCTACTCAAGACTTGTTCACTATTTTTCTTATTATCACTCAAGTACTGAAAAGAAACAGCATTAACCACGAATTCAGTGACATTGTCAATAAACGTTGGAATCCACACTGCCTTTAGGAAGTGCCAACGGGAAGGGGGATACATTCTCAAAACCAGGGAGGGCCGTTTATGCAAAGGCTGCACATCTGCAGTTTTCTTGCTGATATTCTGAGAAGTGTTCCGGAAAGTCACCCTTGAGAGGGTTTTAATTCAAGGCTATCACGCTATCCCTGTTTGGTTTCATACCTTGGAATTCAACAATGGCATTCAGCTAACATACACAAAAAACCTGTTATCTGTTTTATGTAAATATTTTTACAAGCTAAAGAAATCCACCACTGAAAAAAAAGGACAGGGAGATGTTGAAACAAAAATATTGAATTCAGTGTCATATAACTTCAGAGCCAGTGACTCAGGCCAATATATGAGTTAATGAAGGGAGTTTTCCCTTTCTGTCACTCACTCTCTCTCTCCCCCTCCCCATCCCCTGCATTTCTCCTCCCCCTCCTCCCACCCTCCTTCCCTTCCTCCCTCCTTCTCTTTCTCTTTCCCTCTCCCATCTGTATATCTGACTCTGTCTCCCTATGTTCTTTATTTCTCTCTTCTCCTAAACAATCTTCATTATCAGTGAAATGGCAGTAAGCTTTTACATGAAAGAGCTTGATTCTTACAATCTTGTTAGTTTGAAAACGAGGTAAAGGGCTGGTGGGGTGGCTCACGCCTGTAATCCCACCATTTTGGGAAGCAGAGGTGGGTAGATCTCTTGAGGTCACAAGTTCGAGATCAGCCTGGTCAACACGAGGAAACCTGTCTCTACTAAAAATATAAAAATTAGTCAGGCGTGGTGACACATACCTGTAATCCCAGCTATTTGGGAGGCTGAGGCAAGAAAATTGGTTGAGCTCAGGAGGTGAAGGTTGTGGTAAGTTCAGATAATGCACTGCACTCAAGCTTGGGTGATAGAATGAGACTTGGTCTCAAGAAAAAAAAAAAGAAAGAAAGAAAGAAAACCAGGCAAAATTTCAACCAGCTAATATAGAAAGCTATCCTTTGCAGGATACAAGTTGTTGTATAATTTTCAGAG
This sequence comes from Cheracebus regulus, assembly GCA_963574635.1. Classification (NCBI taxonomy): domain Eukaryota; kingdom Metazoa; phylum Chordata; class Mammalia; order Primates; family Pitheciidae; genus Cheracebus; species Cheracebus regulus. The sequence goes on from CAUYQU010092344.1 coordinate 3,110, forward strand.
TTTTGAGGAATTGGTTACCTGTTTTTTAAACAGCCATCTTTCCTTAATTTGACAGGAAGATCTCAGATATCAAGAAATCTAAAACTACCTGGTTTATTCTTACATTTAGTCCTGAATCTCTCCAATGACAGTTCTGCCAAAGCATTAAGACCTCTCCTTGAATACTTGTTCTTGCAGAGAACTCATTTCTCTAAAAACCTCAACTTTTTCTACAAAAGTCCCTATCACCTCTTAGCATTTCCTTCTAGAGTGTGACTATGTTGGTTTTATTTTCTAAGTGGAGGATTTAGAATCAAAGTAACACTCAAATTGGCAAGTCTAAGAATAAAACCCTAGAAGGGGAAAAATGGGCAAATAGAAAGAACTCCAAATGGCTAATAAGCATATATCAAAAGAGTCAGCCTCATTAAGAAAGGTATATGCATTAAACAAATATGATTCAAAATGAGAAAAAGATCTAAAGAGACATTTCTCAAAAGAAGACATACAAAGGGCCAACAGGTATAGTAAAAAACTCTCAACACCATGAATCATCAGAAACATGCAAATCAAAACCACAGTGAGATATGCTGTCACCCCAGTTAAAATGGTATTTTTGAAGTACATAGGCAATAACAGATGATGACAAGGCTACAGAGAAAGAGGAACTGTGTACACTCTTGGTAGGAAAGCAAATCATTAGAGCCTCTCTATAAAAACCGTCATGGAGTTCCTCAAAAAACTAAAAATACAACTGCCACATGAATCAGCAATCCCACCACTGGGCATATACTCAAAAGAAAGGAAATGAGTATATCAAAGAATGTACCTGCATGCCTATGTGTGTTGAAGTACTGTTCACAATAGCCAAGATTTGGAAGCCACCTAAGAGTCCATCAGCAGACGAATGGATAAAGAAAACGTGGTACATACACAATAGGGTATTAATCAGCCATGTAAGAGAATTAAATCCTGTTGTTTACGACATGGGTAGAACTGGAAGACGTTATGGGAAGTGAAATAAGCCAGGCATAGAAAGACAAATAGTGCATGTTCTTACTCATACGTGGGAGCTAAAAAAAAAAACTGACCTCACAGAGATAAGAAAGTAGAAGGATGGTTACCAGAAGTTGGGAACGATAGTGAGGAGGAGGAAATAAACAGAGGGTGGTTAATGGATACAGAAACACAGCTAGATAGAAGGAATATGATCTAGTATTTGGTAGCACAATAGGGTGACTAAAGTTAACAATGATTTATTGTATATTTCAAAATAACTAAAATAATGAAATTGGAATGTTCCTAATACAAAGAAATGATAAATGCTTGACGTGACGAATATCCCAATTACCGTGATTTGATCATTACACATTGTATGCTTGTGTCAAGATTTCACATGTGCCCATAAATATTTACAATCATATATCCATAATAATAAAAAATGATTTTTTAAAGAAAAATGAAAGGTAGCTTCCTAACCATTCACTTAGATAAAAAAAAAAAAAAACCTGATAAACTGATAGTAGTGCTAGCTAGATCTGAGAAAAAGGCACTTAAACATAAGCAGCTCCAGGAGAAAATTTATTTTAAAAATTGTAGGAGGGAAACACTCTTTAGTGTATCATTTACGCTTGCAGAAATAGGACTTAAGAATGTAAATGCGCAAAAACGTTTAGCGACTGAATAGTTGGGTTTCATCTGAAGTAACAAAAATGGCAAATATTGACATTGCTTATGGTTAATCATATGCTAAATACTATTCCTTAATTAAGATGGTGATTACTGAATCATTATTAACATAGAAATGCATTAATGACATTAAAAGTTAATGATTATTAAAACCTGAAAAGCAGATTAAAACAGCTACCCTAGAAAAAGTATGGTAAAACACAGTTATGAGACAATTGAGTAAGTTTCAGCACTGACTTGATACTGGATGATATTAAGAAATTATCATTACATTTTAGGTACAATTATAATATTGTAGTGATTTTATTTAAAATGCTATGCTAAGGGCTGCTAATTAAACAGGTGCGTGGGCCATATGTATGTATTGGCTCTTCCTCTGGAAATGCCATTCAAGTGAGATGGAGGGAATAAAGTAAGTAAAAACCTATAGAAATAAAGGCATTGGAGGAGACTTATATGAATGAAGGATCTTAATGTTTTGTTGAAGTTAGACAGTGAATGGAAAAGTAGTTCTGCCTATCAGACTAAGAGGGAGAAGATAGAATTGGATACCAAAAAAGCAGTGTATTTGTGAGAAATGAAACCTCCTGCCAAACTCAGGAAATCCAGAAAATCAGAGGCAACAGGAACAGCCATGAGGGATAGAGGGGGAAAAACACTGAAAATGTGGATTAGTTATAGGTTTTCATAGGAGCAGTAAAACACCATATAGAAAAGTGGTCATATTCCCTCCTTCGAGGAGTTAGAAGACTTCATATCTATTTCTGGATTGTGTTTGATCAAAACAGAATTGATCTTTCCAATCTTCTGAAGCACTTGTTATCAATGTTATGGTCAGTTCACAACAAAAATTTGGAAGGTTTCATTTTTCTCCCCTAAGCTCTAGAAGAGGTTAAATAGTATAGGAGTTGTCTGATCCTTTAACTTTTGGTAAAACTCCGCTTCAAAATCATCTGAGTCCAGCACTTTTCTGATGAGGTTTTTTTTTTTTTAATTATTATTGAACAACATTCATTAATAGTTAATATACTTAGATTTTCTTTCACTCCCAGAATGAGTTTTGGTAATTTATTATTATTTTTGAAGGCCAGACAACCAAGATCAACACCTAAAGAAATACTTCTGCTTCAGAGCTCTCTTCACCTTGCCTTGTTGACAAATAGCTTCCTACAAATATGGCGTGCATGTGTGTCCATAGGTGTGTGTGGGTTTATGCATGTGTGTTTTATTTGGTCTCCACCGACCACTTATCTATTAGGGTAACCAGAAAGAAGGGGGACTAATTGTTCCCTACATACCATTTTTGATACTGAAAAAGATGAATAGATGGTTATTTTCTTTATGTTGTAACTCGGATTTTGGAAAACTTTCTGCATATAGTAACTCTTGTTCTCTTCCTTTTCCTGATGAACATCACCACATTTGGAAGTCATGTGTGTGTGTGTATGTGTGTGTGTGTGTGTATGTGTGCATGTGTGTGTATTTTGAGCTACAAGTTTTTCCTAGTGTCTTCAAAAGTGGAATATGCATTTAAACTTCTCTTTTTGTTATTTTGAAATAATATCTGAAGGAATAATGAAGTAAAAAATGTTTACTATTGTAAAACTGAAAGTCTTACAATATTTTTTTTTAAAAGAATATGCCTTCCTTGCTAATTTTTCCGTGAGCTCTATGGTAATATCTGTTTTGTTCAAGCCTGTATCCTAGGCATATGACTCGCCATAGGGGCTGAATAAATACTTGTTGATTGAATGCAAGGATGAGTTAATAAAACATAATCTAATTTTGAGGAGGAAATAATCTAGAATGGATTGAGGAGGCTATGCATGCATAGGTTGATTCTGGTGAGCTCTGGATGGGATGGTCTGTGTTTTTCTCATTAGTTTCTGCTTTAGGCTACAGTAAACACGTTTCCTTTGTAACAAGAGGAAAATACTTTAATAAAACATAATTTGAAAAGACATTTTAACAAATGTTCATTTTAAAATACAATGACCGTTTGTATTGGATCTGCTCAGATGGTCTATATTCTAGTACCCTCTTGCTTCAAGTGAGTAAGCTTGCACTTGCTGAATCAAGCCTGCTAGTTTGGACTCACAAAATGATGCTCATGATCATTTCAGAGGAAGGGATCTTCCTTCTCAGATCTCTCCTGCAGTATGACCCATCTCATGTCTGTGCTTCATAAGGGTGAATCGAATGTCATCTTGTAGTTAGAGAATAATGTTTGGGGAAAGGCAACCTAAAGAAAATAGCCAGTGCCTTAATTATTTTCTTCTTTTCAAAGATGATTTCTTGGTTTCAGAAAATTTCAGGAAGGGCCATCACTGTGCTCAGCTCCAATACTTTGCTTAAATATCATTTCAAAACATGAGAGCACAAATGTCCTTGGTATGCCAGTATCCTTCCTCACTTCCCTTTCTTCAGATAGTCTGGACTTTTTTTCTGTTTTATAAAGGCATCATGTTCATCCAGACCATTGTTTCTGTCTAGCCATTGTTTAAATGAGGTTCTTGCTAGGTTATCTTTTTTCTAAGGTCTCAGCTCGAAGGATAGTTTCTTGGAGAGGCTCTTCTTCGCCTCTCAGACTCATGTGGACAGTTGACCATGCTTTGCCACATTGTTCTATTTAATTTTCTCCTTTCTATCAGATATTCTCTTGCCTTTCTAACTTAGGAATTTCCTTTTCTTCCCCCATTTGAAACGTAGACTTTCTGAGATCCTTGTCTGCCTAGTTTCCTGTGTTGTTCCCGACAGATCTAAGAACTCTGGTTTTTTTCCTTTTTGAGACAGAGTCTTGCTCTGTCGCCTAGACTGGAGTGTAGTGGTGCCATCTCAGCTCACTGCAACCTCCACCCCTCAGGTTCAAGCAGTTCTTGCGTCTCAGCCTCCCGAGTAGCTCGGGCTACAGGCACATACCACCACGCCCAGCTGATTTGTGTATTTTTAGCAGAGACAGGGTTTTGCCATGTTGCCCAGGCTGGTCTCAAACTCCTGACCTCAGCCTCCCGAAGTGCTGTGATTACAGGCATGAGCCACCATGCCTAACAAGAACTCGTATTTTAACATGCCAAAAGCTCCATACATATTTGTGCACAAAAGAGGAAGAAGAAGAAAAGGAAAAGGAAAGAGAGAGGAAGGGCGAGAGGGAGGAGGAATAGAGGGACAACAGAGGAGGAGAGAAATTCAACTTATCATCTCTTAGCTTCAAATCTTAATTCCAAAATGAATCAAAATATTCTGAAAAATACACAGCCATTTTCCAACATCTTCTCTCTTATGAAGACAGTTGAAACTATAAATAACAATTTTCCTCTTATATACATATTGTCAATTAACATAAATATGTAGTATTAAACTAAATGTGAATATGATGACTCACACTTAGCATTTCTTTGTTCACACATCACTGACAGAAATCTCCATTAGATGATCAAAGAAGAAACGTACAGAGCTCCTAAGACCTTGACGTTTGTTGAATCCTTGGCTTGTGAAAGTCACAATTTTTTTTTCTTTGAACCTGAAAATGAGAGAAAGAGAAAGTACTACCAATATTTTTAGTCTTTAAGAATCACATGGATAGATACACAACAATGGAAATATGCTTAACACTACTGAACTGTACACTTAAAAATGACTAAGATGGTAAGAAGGGAAAAAAAAGAGGAGCTAGCTACTGTCACATCTCCTTATCCCTGCCTTACCACAGTGATTCCTGAAGAATTTGTCAAGATAGAGCCTTCATTAGCTTAGGACTCTTCCCAGCTGGGAAGAGCAATATATTAGTCTGCTTTCACGTTGCTGATAAAGACATATCCGAGACTGGGTAATGTATAAGAGAAAAATAAAAAGTTTTAAGGGACTCACAGTTCCACGTGGCTGGGGAGACCTCACAATCATGGCAGAATGCAAAAGGCATGTTCTATAAAATCATCAGATCTCATGAGACTTATTCACTACCGTGAGACCAGTATGGGGGAAACTGCCCCTGCGATTCAATTATTTCCCTCCAGGTCCCTCCCACAACATGTAAGAATTATGGGTGCTACAATTCAAGATGACATTTGGGTGGGGACACAGCAAAACCACATCAAGCAGAGTCCCAGGTGACCCTAATGGTTACCATGGGAACAGTATGGGGGAATCCACCCATGTGATTCAATTATCTCCCACCAGGTCCCTCCCACAACATGTAAGAATTATGGGAGCTACAATTTGATATGAAATTAGGGTGGGGACACAGCCAAACCATATCAAGCAGATTCCCAGGTGCCCCTAATGAACATTTGGCATGGGCGAGAAATGACCTTTGTTATTTTGAGCCACAAAGATTTCTTTATTGTTTCTGCAGCAAAGCTTAACCCATCCTGACCAACATAAGGCTGTCATTTGAAGATAAGGGAGTGGGGAAGAAAGCGGAAGAGAACGTAATTAGACAGACTTCAGCATGTTTCTAGGATTAAAGGAAAAAGCCAGGAAAAGAGAGGAACTGGGTAGGTGAGGGAGCGTGTAGTTAGTTAGCTGTTCTTGGCCCTGGGAGAGGCCAAGGGCTGTGTTTCTCTGTACACAGTGGCGTGATACAAGCCAGACACACTGGGTATGTGGCCTGCATGCCTGACAATGAGGCATTCATGACAGTCATCATTATTTCTGCCCCATAGAATCAGTTCTGGGGAAAACTAAATAGTTATTGGTCAAAATTTGGTCTGAGATATAGCGTAGGCCTTCCTCAGCAAACAGAGCGTTGGAAAAAACATCTTAGCCCCTCAGTTTCTTCATGTATAAAATGGTGATAATGATAGAATTTACCTTATAAAGTTGTTGCAAGAATTCGATTAGTTACCACATATAAAGCACTGAGAACAGTGCCTGGCATAGAGTGAGTTCTATTTAAGGGTGATCTCACAACACCTTTAGGTTTTAGGAAGAAGCTTTAAATATGGTGATGGAGTATGCCAATGGTTTCTTTCTGCCATCATTTAAACAACAAGGAGGAGCTGCAAGGAAATGCAAAGTCCTGCTGTACGGGGAGGCAAACAGGCAGGACGAGCAATGGATATATTTAACCTTTCTACCAGCTTCAAAGCTAATGTTCATCAATACAAATCAATGTATTTTTAAAAAAGAATTTTGTGGATAAATTATCATGAATCTGATATTAGCTAACTTTAAATTAATGAGAAGTTATTGTACCTGCTTGCTGACACTGCAAGGAAAGCAAAGGAAAGGGGGAAAAGAAAGATGGAGAGAGAGAGAAAGTGAAAGTGAAACAAGGATAAGGGAAAGAAGATAGGAGAGAGGCAGGGAGCTAGAGAAAATATCTAGGAAAAAGCAAGGTTTATTGACTAGTTGACAAAACAGACTAAAAATCAATAGTGTTTTCTCTGACACTTTAGATAACTTCCCAATAATGCTGGACAGCTTGCTAAAGGAGAGGGGTCCCTGTGGCTGACAGCTTTACTCCACAACAAGTTGAGTTTTCTTTATTTCTGCATCTCCCCAGGTGGGAAGCAGTGCAGCCTGTCACTTTCCGAAAGGATGAAAGTGAACCTTCGTCACCATAAAGGGGACTTTGGAGCTGGAAGCAGGAGGTGGTGGAGCTACAGGTACTTTTTTTTCTTTTCTGTATCTAGGGTTTGTGACAGTGACTGATCCTGTCTTCCCAGAAGCAGGAACCTGATAACACAGTAATACTTTTGAAGATCATTGCCAAAACCAACCCCAAAGAGAAATGATTAGCTGACAGCAGTTTCTCAGACTTCACTGTTGCTCAGATAACTTTTGGTGAAGAACAGCAATGAAGACCTTCAGTGTTGACTCGTTAGGTTTCTAGTATCTTCAGTGAAAGATGTATGACCAGTGAGGGAGGCATAAACCCTCATGCTTGTAGCTCTTATGCAAATATAAAAATCAAGACGATTTCACAAATTGAATGCACACAAGTTCTGATACCCACAAAATCCAAATTAGCTTCCTTAATTTAAAGTGAAAGATTTTAAAAAATAAAGGGACATTATTGGATTTAATAGTAGAAAACTCGTCTCAGGTATAGACTTACACTTAATCCCTTTTAATGTTTTATCTGAGGGTTGGTAATATAGAAATGTCCACTCCCCAATAATGTTGCATTGAGTGGCATTAATATAGCCTGAGTTTTTACTTGCTAGTTTAGGAAAACCAGGTCATAAGGCCCCCATACATAACCAAAATTCTGCTATTGAGTGAGATAAGCTTATGAGGGGCCACTTGCTTTTCTATGAAGCTAACTTCTTCACTGAAAGTTGAGGTTAGCATTGTCACTTTTTGGAATCTGAATTAAATGGACATACAATCCTAGTTTTACTGGAATCAGAAAAAGAAAACTTATTCTAAACTTACTGCTTGTGAACCATTGCAAAGTTAACACATGCAAACAAATATGATATCCATGAAACACATCCACTCACAAGAGACTGATCTTAAAAATTCTGGTGGAAGACATTTTCAGGTTGGCCTTCCTATGCTTTTTTTTTTTTTTTTTTTTTTTGCTTTGAGCACAGATACTTCTTTCTATTCACCTCAAAACCTTCATCTCTACAATATACAGTAATGCAGCTTTGGGCCAAACTCAAGTAGAAACACACACACAAAAAGAACAGGCTCAGGAATTGTACGGCTGTATTTGGTAATAAGGTGAATCCCAAAATGTTTTAATTTTATTAGTTTATCACCTAGATAGAAAACACTTGTTGGAGAATCCTGAGCTCTCAACAATGTATCTGTAGACCCTAGAGGCATGGTGAATTTCAGTTTGAGAACAAATAATAAAAAAAGACAGCACTTCTCATGAACCCAAACCTCAGACTCCAGTATGACATGAGCTTGATGATGGTTCATACCATGGATGGCACCAGCTGACCTAGAATGAAGGAAGAAAATGCAGGGGGCAGTTTCTGATCTTGCAGATTCCTCCCTTCAGGTCACCAAGGCTGGATGCAATTACTGCCCGAGGCCATAAATCTTATCAGGCATTCCCTTCCTTTCCACTATTAGTAATCCCCTACCTCAGAGGTACTGCACTATCCCCACCCTGACTTTTTAAACTATGCCCCACCACCCTTTTTTTTGAGACACTCAGTTGTCCAGGCTGGAGTACAGTGGCATGATCTTGGTTCACTGCAAACTCTGCCTCTCAGGTTCAACCGATTCTCCTGCCTGAGCATCTAGAGTAGCTGGGATTACAGGCATGCGCCACCAAGGCCAGCTAATTTTGTATTTTTAGTAGAGACAGGGTTTCTCCATGTCGCTCAGGCTGACCTTGACCTCCCGACCTCAGGTGATCTGCCCGCCTCAGCTTCCCAAAGTGCTGGGATTACAGGCGTGAGCCACTGCGCCCGATCCCTAAACTAGCTCCCTTTATAAACTCTCCTCACATCATTCAATCTGAGTATGCATCTCTCCCCTACCAGGAGTTTGGTTAATTAAGGTGCTTACCCGAGCCACAAGACTAGAAGCACCTGCAGCCTCCGAGATAATAAGGTAATGGAATGTGCACCTGTGTGCATGCCGCCACCCACCCACTCACCTCCCCCTCCACAAACACACTATACGTATGTTTATTGGCGGGAATGGATGAGAAGAGAACTCACCTTTGTAAGTAACTTGTGATGTGCTGCTCACTGAACCAGGGACTGGGTATGAATTTTTGTTTGGAAGCTTCTTTGTCACATTTTTATTTAATTGTATTTTACTTTTTAAAAAAATATATGGAGACGGCTGGGTACGGTGGCTCATGCCTGTAATCCCAGCACTTTGGGAGGCTGAGGTGGGTGAATCATGAGGTCAGGAGTTTGATAGCAGCCTGAACAACATAGTGAAACCCCGTCTGCACTAAAAATACAAAAAATTAGCTGGTGTGGTATGGTGGCAGGCTCCTGTAGTCCCAGCTACTCAGGAGGCTGAGGCAGGAGAATCGCTTGAACCCGGGAGGCAGAGGTTGCAGGGACCTCAAATCGTGCCATTGCACTCTAGCCTGGGCAACAGTGTGAGACTCCATCTCAAAAAAAGAAAATAAAAATGGAGATGAGGTCTCAGTTTATTGCCCTGGCTGGTCTCAAACTCCTGGGCTCAAGTGATCCTTCCTCTTCAACCTCCCAAACTGCTGAGATTACAGGTGTGAGTCATCACATGCAGCCTCTCCATCACAATTGGAAGGAAAAATGTCCCATTTCACAGATAAAGAAATGAAGGCTTAGAGAATGGAAATATCTTGCCCAGTGCAACAAAGGTGTTTTCTTCACTGTACCAGTCAGTCAGTCAAGCTGCTGGTTGAAGTTTGAAAAGGACTCAGTACCCTACTTTAACCTGATTTCAATTTAGGCCAATTTTAGACCAGCTGGATCTTATGAGATGCATGCTATTGAATTACTCTTTTTCAAAACCAGGCTGAAGGAGGCAGGCCAGAACACTAGGACGCTCCTGTCTTCAGTGAATTGCATCAGCCAGTTGGACATTTCAGAACGTATGGGCAAGGTTACAGGACTCTAAAAGGTAACATACAAATAACTTGGTGAAGTTTCAAGCTGTGTGATTGTTGACTTCTATATGGATGATGCAAAGATAGAAATGAGCATGGGAAATCTATGCTGAGGAAGACAGTGGATGATCACAAAGATTTAGCTACAGAAGGAAGTAAGCAAATAATTTAAAAATAGGGAGTTACTTCAATGAACTATAGTCCAGTCACATAAGGGACATAGATGACCTACCTCCTGAGTATTTTTTTCATTCATTTGTGATCTACAGAACACAAAACAGCCTGTAAGAATGATTTTCCTTTTTCCTTTTACTATACTGAGTTGGTATTTGGTCCCATGGGGATAAACACTCAGAAAAATTCCTAAAATAAGGACTCTTATCTACCTGCAATGATCATACACAAAACAGACAGATTCTCTATTCCAAATTCTTGCTTAAAGAAAAAAAATGTGCTTTGAGTAAGCAAAATTAATTTCCATCATAAAAAAAAAAAGAAGTAACCAACAACCTGAGCTAAGTAGCCAAGCTAGTTTACTAAAAGTCTTTTGCAAGGGGGAATTCACGAGATACGTTAACAAGTCTTACCTGAAAGTCCATTGACTTCTAAGTACTGCCAAGCCTCATTCACTTAAATAGCATGTATATGAAAACTTTGATAGGCAAATAATCAGAAGATAAGTGATGGAAGGAAAAGGTCTTTGAGAAGTCAAAATAAAATATGCAATTCTATGCATTAAAATTTAGGAACTTTTCCTCTGGAAGACATTGATGACCTCCTAGGAAATGTTCTCAACCTAATTTCAATAACTGATGTGGCAATCAGTTTCCAAAGACTGTTCCCCAATTAGCTACATCTCCTGGTATTTCGCACTTGGGTTGTCTTCTTCCATATTTTGACCAAGAGAATGGGATTAAAGTGATGGAGAGGGCCAGATGCGGTGGCTCATGTTTGTAATTCCAGCACTTCAGGAGCCCAAAGTGAGCAGATCATGAGGTCAAGAGATCGAGACCATCCTGGCCAACATGGTGAAACCCTGTCACTACTAAAAGTACAAAAAGTTAGCTGGGCGTGGTGGTGCATGCCTGTAGTCCCAACTACTCGGGAGACTGAGGCAGGAGAATTGCTTGAAATAGGAAAATGAAAGTTGCAGTGAGCCAGGATCACGCCACTGCTCTCCAGCCTGGTGATAGAGAGAGACTCTGTCTAAAAAAAAAGAAAGTGATGGAGGGTAGTCCACAAGAAGGATTACTCCCACCAGCTGGATCTTATGAGATGCATGCTATTGAACCACTCTTTCTCAGAAGCCAGCTGTGAGAAGCTCAAGCCACAGGACATCCATGTGTAGGTGCCTTCACCATAGCTCCAGCTGAGCACGCTGCTGACAGCCGTCGTCACTGTTAGACATATGATAAGCAGCCCTGGATGTCTAGTCCAGCTGAGCCTTCTGGTACCTCCAGCCCCAGCTGCGATTTGATTGAAACCATAGGAGGCAGTTTAAGGGAATGCCTTCTAACCTAGACAAGGTACAGGACCATGAGCTACATTAACAAATTGTTTCAAACCAATGCATTTGAGTTTTGTTATGCAGTGAAACACTTGGCTACCAAATTTCCAGCTCTGCAAGAGCAATTAGGAAGACTAATTGAGGTAAGATCTGAAAGCAGTAGGAACTGGAAGTTAAATTTGAGGGAAGTAACAGAGACCATTAAAATCAAAAGAAGAAATCAAAACACAGCAGTTGGAGACCATTTAGCAGGAAGAGAGGGGAGAAAACTGCCAAACCCAGCACCAGGCTCCTCACAATAAACATTACTAAATTTTATCACTTAAGAATCATGTTTTCATGACAACTTGAAGTTAGGAAGAAAGATTACATTGTCATCAGCATATTATTGGAGAACCCACAGAGGTCAGTAATAGTTATTTTTAAAAACGTTTTGATTGTCAAAAATTAAACTGTGACATTGTCCCAGAGTTTAAGGAAGCAAGCTTTGATTTTCTGTAAATTTATTAATGAAGACCACTTCAATTCCCCAACAGTCTTACGTTTGCAAGATATTCTTGCCTCATAACTCTTCCTGATGTCTGGATTTCTTAGTGCTGTTAGAGCTATGGAAACACATTCATTGATTCGTTCAGGGAAGATGCATTGATATTTGCTCACCCTGAATTCCTTTTCTAGATGTCACCCACAGAAAGATGAATAAGACATGGTTCATGGCTCTGACACTGTATCTTCCACTGGGAGAGGGATAAAGGAGAGACCAGGACTAACGTTTATTCAGCTCCAACTACTTATGCCAGGCACTATACCAGTTGCTTTGACACCCTTTAGGAAATCCTAGCAATGCTATCTAGTGGACTGTATTCATCCTATTTTCGGATGACAAAGCAGAGTTTCAGACTGGTATACAACTTCTGTGAGGACTCAAAATAAGTGAACCGGCTCGCACTCCTCATGAGTAGCATCTCCCCAGCCTCCAAGCACCTCACGTAGACTATATGGGAAACTGTAAGATGGAATGCCATCATCAACTTATTTTATGCATTTTGATAATTTTTAAGCTCTTATTAATAATTTGAGGTCACAGCAGAGTCAGAAAAAAGCCTCCACAGGATCATTTCTTCCATATTTGAACCAGTTCTCTTTTCCTCTTTCATGCTACTTTTTAATTTGATGACTCCTGAGGTTTCTCCAGAGTGTCTGTCATTTTTACAACAGCCATTTTTCTTTGACTCCAGAAAAAAAAAAATATTAAATCAATGTTTGCATTTGTGCACATTTCTTAAAGTGCTCCCAAACACGTTGATTCCCAATGAACTTAAGATTTTAATTCATTTTATCCCATTGCCACTGCAGAAGGAGTCACATTTTTAAATGTGTGATGACATATGGCTGTTCATTATTTATACATTCTGTAGCAGACTATAAATTTTACTTTGGACATATATCGAGGCACAGAAACCACTTTGGTTGCAAACACATAAATCATGGTTACAGTTATTAGTCTAAATGTAACACCACCCGGGTTCTAGATCAAAACCTTTAAAATCCGTTGTAATTGATGTCTGCTGTATAACTTATGTCTGATTTTATTAAAGGTTCTCATTATTATTTATATATTTGGAATGTTATATTCCTAGCTGTGCTACTCCATCCAGAGTAAATTATTTTGAGGTGTAGGACTGAGAGAGGATATGGTAGTGTGTCAGGGTGCCAGAGTGGGGAGGGGAAGGCTCTTAGTGAAATGTTAAAAAAAAAAAAAAGTGGGAGAAGGAATGGGTGTTGTATTTTAGTGCGGTCTAACTAATTCATACAATGATTTAGTTAATTTACCTCCCAGACGCCTTCTCCTCTGTACCAATTGACATTCATTTGAGATAAATAAAACAGCCACGGAGTTGTGTCAGCTAAATTATAAATTAGCGAAAGGGTAACTGAGTGAGCCGGATTCCCAGGGCTGCGGCTGGACCAGGGCTTTTCAAAGACCAGAAACGCTTAGATTGATCCATACATCACAGTGCCGAGATGCCTCAGCGAGATGGGGACCGAGGATTGATGGCACTTTACAGGCTCATTAGGAAGCCTCAGGTTGATGAGCCACTTGCTGAGCATGACTGCAGAGTGCTGGCAGGCTGACCCAAGGGGACAGGCCATGTCAAAGTGGCACTGAGGATGAAGAGCAAAGGCATCTTGCCGTGGAGGAGAGAGAACATTGCCCCGGGAGGCAGAAGGCCAGTGAAGAAGGAAGTGACGAGGCCGAATGGCAGGGACCTGAGCTTCATTCAGAGCCTCATAAACCAGCGTCTCCATCTCTGCTGGGCTCTTACCAGCCTCGTGGCCCCTCGGGACTTCCCTACCCAGTCAGAGCCTTGCTTTCCTCATCTGTAACGAGAATGCCATTATAAGGATTTGCTATAAAGTATTTTTTCCCTTAATTAATGGACTTTATTTTTAGAGCAATTTAAGTTTATAGAAAAATGGAGCAGAAAGTACGAAGTTCCCATATATTCCTCCCCCCACCACACTGTCTTTCCTAACATCTTGCATTTGTGTGGTGCATTTGATACAACTGATGAAACAATATCAATATCTTATTATTAACTAAGGTCTACAGTTTGCATTAGAGTTGACTTTTGTATAGTTCGACAAATTTTTGCAAATCTGTAATATGGATTGACCATTACCGTATTATACAAAATAGATGCACTGCCTTAAAAATCCCCTGCGCTCCGTCTATTCATCTTCCCTTTCCTACTTCCAGATCCCTGGTAACTACTGATCTTTTTACTCTCTCTATGGTTTGCCTTTGTTATGAAATTTTGAGATAACACAGGTGAAGAGACTGAGTATTCAGTAAATGGCTGAACTACAGTAGGGTCAATGCATTGTAGTTATATATGAATTTCAAACACCACGTATTTAAAATGCAAATTCAGATAGTTGACCAACAACCCGAGAATTTCTAAGAGGGGCAATGGCTATATTATAAGATATCCAACTTGATTCCCCCAGATGCAAGCAATCAAAAGGTCTGAAAGTCCAGCCAGCTCTCCTGAGTACTTGGCTACTGTGGAGGTACATCCAGGCTGCTGTCATGCTTTAAGGCCCTCCTTGAAGCATTCCATAGGGTACAAATCAGAAGGTCCAGTTGCTGTACCTGCATACCCCAATCCTGGAACAGGATAAGTCTCTAAAGCAGGATAGAGAGGAATCTTCCTTGCCTCACCACTAAGGCAAGAACTGACTTCCCCACCCCGTTTCATCTCGTGGTCCTGGCATGGCTGCTATGCTCATACTCTTTAGGCTTTCTGCCTCTATGAAAGGTGTGGGAACACAGAGAATACATTTGGCAGTGGCGTGAGAAGAGACTGGACAGGAAACTCATTCATCTGCTTTTAATGGTGGAAATAGGCAATAATTTTGTGCTCTTGCCCTATCTGGGTGGCCTGTCATGGGGTATCCAATGCATCCATTGTTACGAACAGTTCCCAGACACACCAACGGCATTCCTCCCCAAGCACCTCACTTTGTCTCAAGGTTCACTCCCATGCCACCAGAGTTTGTTCAGCCCTTAATCTGGGTGGCCAGGAACTGAGGAAGAATTAATGTCCCTGGATAATATCTTCTACCAATGTGTGACGGATGTTGATGGCTAATGTCTTGGCCTCCTGTCTTTAGAAGAGACAGTTCTGAGGCAAATCCTACAGTTTTTTGGAGAGTCCCCAGCAAGACTGAACCCCAGCTCCTACAGTGGTACCCATGTGGAGGAAAAAAGCATCTTTTTCCTCTTCTCTCCCCTCTTTCTCTCACTTTTGCTGCCTCTAGGAACATTGTCTACAAAAATGACCAGCTGCAAGTCTTGTCTCATGTTCTGCTTTGAAAAGAACCCAAACCAAGTCAGTGCATACAAGCAAGCGGCAGAAGGTAAGATGATGTGGACGCTGAAAATTTCATTCGATTAGTGAATGAGATGGTGATTTCCAGTGACAATTACAGTCGTAGTTAACATTGCCAGGTTGTTTACTGAATGTTAGATAATTGCACATGAATTATGTTATTTAATCCTCATACAACCGTATGAGGTAGGAATTATTCTGATAACCATGTTACAGAAGAGAAAATTGAGGTTCAGAGATACTAAGTGATTTGTTTGACTTCAAATACCTAATTAATACAGTGGTCAGGAGACAAACTAAAATCATCTAACTCAAGGCTTACCTTTTAACCGTAACTGTGTACTTCCTGTTTAGCATAGGGTTTTAGGTGTGCATATTATAATATAGAAGTTGTTAACAGACACATTTTTTAATAATGGTGAGAAATCATGACTCCCATACACACAGAAAATGATTATCTGCCAAAGATTTTTATTTATTTTGTCAATTAATAAAGGAGCCAATAAGATGTAACAATTAGCTCAAAGGAAACTTTAGAAATCTCATATTTTTAGAGGCAATCAAGGATATTGAAAAGACCTTGAAATAGAACCAAATATGGCAGTGAAACTGGTCAGTATCCAAAGGGTATGAATCAATTGCATTTCATAGGACGCAATTCATTTGCTTTTCTTTGGATAAGGATCATCTGCATTTGTCTCAGTTTTCTACCACTTAGAGAATTGTAAAAGAGATCAAAGAGAGAGAAAGGCACACATAATCCAGGAGAGTACATGACACAGGTTACCCAGTGGTTGTCTTTGTTCAAATCAGAGTCTTCCATGATTTTTCTGGACAAAATATATGGTGGAATGAATCCAGGACTTTTACAATAACAATGATAATGAAATATGACAGAGGTTGGCAAGTTTTTTTCCTAAATGGTCAAATAGTAAATATTTTCGGGGCAGTGGGGGACATAGTCTGCCCCACCACTATTCAGCTCTGCCCTTGAAGCACTAAAGGGGCCACAGACAATAGATAACCCAACAGGCATGGCTGGGTTCCAATATAACTCTATTTACAAAACAGGTGGCTAGCCTGCAGGCTGTTGTCTGCCACCCCTGGAATGGAAGATCATGAGATATAAGAAAGCATTTGCCAAGAATTCTTCCCAGGCAGGACACTTTGATTTAATTCACTGCATAGCTGCTGACTGGCTGCTGAAGTTTCCATGTGTCTAATAATTTATAAAAACAAAATTCAGTTACAAAGTATGCCAGTAGGTTTCTTCACTATTTAAAAAAATGTATGGGTTAACTAATTAATTGATGGACAAATAATTTATATTAATTCTTACTATATTCTGTAAACTATATTATAATTATCACTATAATAATATTAGATGTAATTATAATAGAATTATACGTAATTCTATTATAATTATATTATTTGTGAGGTGTCATGTGCTGTTTAGATGTAGAAAGATTAAATCAAGCTACTTGACATATCCAGTATGTCGCCTCTCTATGGGTTTTTTTGGTGTATGCTGAGAATGTTTAAAATCTATTTTTAAAGCAATTTTTTAGCCGGGCACAGTGGCTCACACCTGTAATCTCAGCACTTCAGGAGGCCAAGGCAGGTGGATTACCTGAGGTCAGGAGTTGGAGACCAGCCTGGCCAACATGGAGAAATCCTGTCTCTACTAAAAATACAAAAATTAGCTGGGTGTGGTGGGGCACACCTGCAGTCGCAGCTACTTGGGAAGCTGAGGCAGAAGAATTGCTTGAACCCGGGAGGTGGAGGTTGCAGTGAGCTGAGATTGCACCAGTGCATTCCAGCCTGGGCAACAAAACCAAAACTCCATCGCCAAAAAAAAAAAAAGCAATTTTGAAATATGCAATGCACTATTTTAAACTGTGCCGTCCACTAGATCACTAAAACTCATTCCTTCCATCTAAGCAAAATTGTGTACACTTTGACCAACATTTCCTCTTTCTGCATCCTTCTGTTTCTATGAGATGGATTTTTTTTTCCATTGCTCATATAAATGAGATAATGCAGCATTTGTCTTTCTATGCCTGGCTTATGTTACTAAGCACACTGTCCTTCAGGTTCATCTATGTTGTCACAAATGAGAGAATTTTCTTCTTTGTCAAGGGTGTATACTATTCCGTTATGTGCCGCATTTTCTCATCTATTCATCCACTGATGGTCACAGGTTGCTTCCATATATTGGCTATTGTAAATAGGGCTACCATAAACATGGGAATGCAGATATTTCTTCAGCAGACTGATTTTATTTCCTTTGGATGTATACTTAGAAGTGGGATTGCTGGATTATAGGGTAGTTCTGTTTTTAGTTTTTTGAGGACCCTCCATACTATTTTTCATAATGACTGTAATAATTTACATTCCCCCTAACCATGTATCAGGGTTCATTGAGTTTCTTTACTGTTGAAAAACTACAAGCAACTTAGATCTCATCCCATCCACATATAGATGAAGGATCTGAGACCTAAGATGGGGGAATGTACTTGTTAAAGATTACAGAGAACATGACACTGGTTACCTTAGAAACCAAACAATGTGCTACAAACTAGCATCATAAATTATGTAGATGGTTCTAATTCATATATATGTTATCTCTCTATATAAATAAATATAGGCATATGTTATTTATATAAATATATATGTATATGAAAATTATAACCATCTATAATTTCATTTGAGAAGATCCATTAGACTTTTTTAGCAACTTAATCTTTTTCTATTTTTATTTATTTTTATTTATGGAGACAAAGTCTTGCTCTGTCACCCAGGCTAAAGTGCAATGGTGTAATATCAGCTCACTGCAACCTCCGCTTCCTGGGTTCAAGCGGTTCTCGTGCTTTAGCCTCCCGCGTAGCTGAGATTATACAGGCATATGCCACCATGCCTGGCTAATTTTTTGTATTTTTAGTAGAGATGGGGTGTCACCATGTTGTCCAAGCTGGTCTCAAACTTCTGATCTCAGGTAATCTGTCTGCCTCAGCCTCCCAAAATGCTAGGATTACAGGCATGAGCCACCTTGCCTGTCTAGCAACTTAATTATTTGCCAGGAACACATGAAACATATTCACACATCAATTTATCAGTTCCGAACATCTGTTGACCAATGCTAGAGAGAACCCCACAGAGATACTCAGGACAGAGCATGCCCTTAGGGAGCCCAGTCTCCAGTGTGAAGGAGAGACTCCCAAATGTACAACAGAGCACAGCATCTTCAGTGCCAGACAAAGGTCAACTGGGGTACTATAGGAATATGGAGAAGAGGAATTTTCAAAGAGGCCAAAAAGGATGTTACAAGTGTTTTTCTAGAGGAAGTAGCATATGAGTTGATGTTTAAAATCTTTATAAGGAAATGGATATGAAAATATGTGATGGTCTCCCTTTGATTAAACACACCAATCTTCTAAAACAAGTTTTACCAAAAACAAATATCATGGTGTCCTTAATAGTTGTTGATTATTGTTGTTAGAGATGACACTTAAGAATGTATCTTTAATAACAAAATTTATAAATAGGCCAGGCATGGTGGCTCATGCCTGTAATCGCAGTACTTTGGGAGGCTGAAGTGGGTGGTCACTTGAGGTCAGGAGTTCAAGACCAGCCTGACCAACATGGCGAATCCTTATCTCTACTAAAAATTCAAAAATTTTCCAGGTGTGGTGGTAGATGCCTGTAATCCCAGCTACTCAGGAGGCTGAGGCAGGAGAATTGCTTGAACCAGGGAGGTGGAAGTTGTAGTGAGTTGAGATGGCACCACTGCACTCAAGCCTGGATAACAGAGCAAGACTCAGCCTCATATATATATGTATAAACAGGAGTCGTTGGTGGGGATTTAGGGCATGTATTTTGCATTTCAGTACCCCTTGTGTGGCTCCAAAGTATTATCAGGAAATTGGGATTCATCCTCTGGGCTTCTAGAAAGACAGAAGCATGGAGGAATCTGAGTGTCCCAGATTGGGAGACCAGGATGCTTTGACAAAACGTTCTTATCTGGCCTTTGGTGAGACAGGGAAGCCTCCCTGTTCCCCAGGTTCAGCAGAGACTCTAGGCAAGCCCAGAAATCGCTCTTTGCTGCAGGCACAATAGGCCTCACGAGCTTATTAAGTGACCCTGATGTTCCGACTGAGGATAACATGACCATGAGTCGAAAGGCCTTGAGGACTTCAAATTATAAACCAAAATATTTTTCTCATGACACAGTGGCTCCTTGTAGACAATCACTTCTCCTACACTGACGTCGTCTGCTAAGTGTTTGCCTATGCTTCTTCTTGTTCTCCTTTTCGTAGAATATTAGATCTTCAAGGAGCAGTTCACATTGTTTCCACTGCTGACATCTTTCAGTCCTCTTTCTGCAAGCATCAAATGATCCATGGGGCCATAGAGCAGATTATTTTGTTTACTT
The DNA here is from genome assembly GCA_963574635.1 of Cheracebus regulus. Classification (NCBI taxonomy): domain Eukaryota; kingdom Metazoa; phylum Chordata; class Mammalia; order Primates; family Pitheciidae; genus Cheracebus; species Cheracebus regulus. The sequence goes on from CAUYQU010092344.1 coordinate 23,128, forward strand.
TAGTATTATTTTGAGATGGAGTCTCACTCTGTTGCCCAGGCTGGAGTGCAGTGGCACAATCTCGATTCACTACAACCTCCACCTCCTGGGTTCAAGCGATTCCTGTGCTTCAGCCTCCCAAGTAGCTGGGATTACAGGTGCATGACACCACATCTGGCTAATTTTTGTATTTTTAGTAGAGATGGGGTTTCACCATGTTGGCCAGGGTGGTCTTAAACTCCTCACATCAAGTGATCTGCCCACCTCAGCCTCACAGAGCAGTTTAAACTGTGAACATCCACTTTTAATCTGTCTCACCTTCTTTGTCCCTCATGCCATTATACACCCATCATGGCAAAGCTCACCTTTCTGTTCGGATCACCCATCCTTGCCTGCCTCTGGTTTTTTGCTGACCTGTCTTTTATGATACAGGTCATTGAGTACTTGAGTGTATCATGCTTTGGCTAACCTGGTGAAGGATCTCACTCCTTTCCTGAAAATAATACCTATGAAGGCTTGCGTAACAACATAGATGCATGCATGGTACTTGAAAGAAGTAAAGTTTTGTATCACAAGTGCAGGAAATGTTCTACACATGTTGAGGAAAATTTTAAAAAAAAAAGGAAAAATGCCCTTTGTAACGCATGTAGTGCTATGGAAATTGAGCCTCTGGGTTGCTCACTGCTCTTTACTTTTTCTAAAACTTAATTTATGATATCAACTTTATAATTTAAGAACTAAAAGTTATTTCACCATTTTTTTTCTGTGTTCACTAGGCAATCTTGTGTACTTGATTTACTTTTACTTTTTTAAAAAATTAAAAATGTTGTGGGTACGTAATAGGTTTATTAGTCAATTTTCATACTGCTGTGAAGAAATACCTGAGACTGGGTAATTTATAAAGAAAAAGAAGTTTAACAGATTCACAGCTCCACATGGCTGGGGAGGCCTCACAATCATGGCAGAAGGTGACGGAGGAGGAAAGGTGTGTCTTACATGGTGGCAGGCAAGAGAGCATCTGCAGGGGAACTGTGCTTTATAAAACCATCAGATCTCGTGAGACTTACTATCATAAGAACAGCATGGGAAAGACTTGCCCCCATGGTTCAGTTACCTCCCTCCAGATTTCTCCCACAACACATGGAGATGATGGGAGCTACAATTCAAGGTGAGATTTGGGCAGGGACACAGCCAAACCATATCAGTAGGTATATACATTTACAGGGTACATGAGATGTTTTGATAAAGGTATGCAGTGTGAACATTGCCTGTTCTGACTTATTTGTAGGATCTAAAAATCAAAACAATTGAACTTATGAACACAGTGTAGGCGGATTGTTACCAGAAGCTTGAATGTGTACTGTGTCTTATTTAATCCATGCTCAAACACCATTCCTTCTAGAGCAAACCTATTGGAACAATTCAGATTCTCTTGAACCTCTGTTGGCTTGTATACTTATTTTACTAATTCCTTGATTCTGTAATTATCTATTGGGTACTTATTATTTTCTAGTGAATGGAACAAATTAGTTAACAAACTAAACCCTTCTCTCCCAAATCCCTGCCCTCAAGGAATTTTCATTCTGATGGGAGAGAGAGCCAAATACAGTACATAAGTAAAATACAAAGTTTGACCTTTACTTATAAATACTCATGTGTATATCTGCCTCTCACCATACATCACTAACTTATATGAGGGCTTATTTAATTTCACTCCCAGGGCACCTGGGACAATGATTAACATACATTAAGTGTTCAATCTACTTTTACTGCATTAGAAAGAAGGCTCAAAAATTTTATCTGCCTACCTCCCCTTCAAGATACTACTCGGTTGGGAAAAACTGAAACAGAAATGACAGTAGCAGTCATCATTTTGGCTACAAGTGCTCCTAGCAGGAGACTCGACAGATCCTCTTCTATCACAGTGGGCACTAGGCTTGGCAACATGGAAGGAAATCCAGGCTGGGTGAGGTGGCTCACGCCTGTAATCCCAGCACTTTGGGAGGCTGAGGTGGGCAGATCACCTGAGGTCAGGAGTTCAAGACCTGCCTGACCAACATGGTGAAACTTGGTCTCTACTAAAAATACAAAAATTAGCTGGGCATGGTGGTGCCTGCCTCTAATCTCAACTACTTGGGAGGCTGAGGCAGGAGAATCACTTGAACCTGGGAGGTGGAGGTGGCAGTGAGCTGAGATCGTGCCACTGCACTCCAGCCTGGTGACAGAGTGTGACTTCATCAAAAAAAATTTTAAAAGAAAGAAAAGAAAGGAAGGAACAGAAGGAATGAAGGAAGAGGAAGGAAGGAGGGAAAAGGAAGGAAGGAACGAAAAGAAAGGAAGGAAGGAAAAGGAAGGAAGGGGAAGTGAGGGAGGGAGGAAGGAAAGGAAGGAAGGAAATTCAATGGTCCTCTTCCCAGTTCTCGGCTTCCAAACACACCCAGGGCAAACGGAAAATGCAAAGCCCCTGTTTCAGATGTTTTTATTTATTTTTCATTTCTTTAAACCCTGCTAATCTCTTTGCAAACTCCATAGATACAGAACAAAGCTCTTTGGCCTTTATGTCACAGAGCTAAGGATTCATTAACAAATACCACAGGGGAGACATCTGCAGTTTTGGAGGCAGAGGGAAAACGTGTCCGCATTGGAGGCAGGACTGAAATAAGTTCTTCTTCGCCTTCTCGAGAATACGCATCGAAGTGTATTTGCAATCATAATGCACAATTGGATTTTCTCCCTGGGTGCAAGCACCCCTCTGTAGTAGCAATGAGCCACTATCCTGCTTGCTTTCTCATTTATTTGTCGTTTGTTTTACTCTCCTTTTGTTTTGCACTGTGGGCTGATCTGTCAACCAGATAGTGTTATACCACAGAGGCTTTTGCTTCCTTTCCTGCTGGAACTACGTTTATTCACTGGGGTTATCATGGTGCACTATACATAGCTTGAGAAAAGCAGATAGCAATGTTGCAAGAACAATTTTAAATCAGAAAAAATAATAATAATTTTATTCTCCAAGGGAAACTGCTTTGTAAAAATACAACATCTTGTATAATTGGGGACACAGTGATCACTTCATCTTTATCTCCGAAGCCTGCCTGACAAGAGTGATTTTTATATGGAGAAAGTGGGGATTTACTTTTTAAAATTGCCTTTAAAAGGGTGAGCTTTTTGAAAATCATCTCCCCATTGAGGAATGTGAGCTTGCATTCATTTTAGACTGGGGTTTTACTGCTTCAGAAAGCCCTTTTAATAAGAAAGAAAGGGGATGAAGAAAAAAGACAATAAAAAAAGAGAAGAAAAAGCAGAAAGGAAAGGAGAAAAGAAAATGAAGAAGAAAGATGTGCAGAGGGAAGGAAAGAGAGAGGGAAGGAAATCTTGAGGAAGCAAGTATCTTTAATTCCATAGCATCACTTCTCCTACAGAAATAATAGTGACCAAACCATTTGCTTTTGCACTTCATAATCAAGAAAGCAAACTTTTCTTATGTGAGTGGTTCTAAGTCTGAATTAATAACATTAAAAGAAGTCTTGGCCGGGTGTGGTGGCTCACGCCTGTGATCCCAGCACTTTGGGAGGCCAAGGCGAGAGGATCATGAGGTCAGAAGATCGAGACCAGCCTGGCTAACATGGTGAAACACCGTCTCTATTAAAAATACACAAAATTAGCTGGGTGTGGTGGCACACGCCTGTAGTCTCAGCTACTTGGGAGGCTGAGGCAGGAGAATCACTCAAACCTGAGAGGCAGAGGATGCCGTGAGCTGGGATTCAGCCTGGCCAACAGAGCAAGACTCAGTCTCACACACACACAAAAAGAAAAGAAGTCTCTAGTTATTGCCATAATTTTCACTAAACCTCCAGAAAATTCCCAACTGAAAACTATTAAGGATTAAATTTATTTGTGTTTGAAAATCAGAATTGACCAGTGTTGCAGCTACGTGGTGGAGTTGAGAGTCGTAGTGTCAACCAAGCCTGGGCTGTCAGCTCCTGGGAAATTGAATGTAATTGAAGAATCCAAAAGTTAGCTCTAAGAAGGTAAACCCCCTCACATAATAATAGACAAAATATCAATATGTGTATAGGCATCGCTATAGATGTATAGGTATTTGAATTTATAGAAATACAGCAAAAAGCATCACTACCATTGAAAATGTAGATATCAGGCTCAGGGTGGATCCTGATTTCAAGAAAAAAAAATGCAAGCAAATAAAAGTCCATCTCAAGTATAATTCATTGAGCATATATTACTTATCATTTCCTATTTGAAAGGTATTGTTGGAGGTGCCAGGGATACCATGATGAACAAAGTACTCTCTAAGATTGCCCTCTGGAGAAAGAGGAACAAAAGTGAAAATTAATTAAACACAAGTGTCAAAAGATAATTTTAGAGGTTGGCATTAAGAGAACAATGAAGTGAAGTAATGGGATGAAGAGGATGGGTGATTTTGAAAATAGCCCCACAGCAATGCCTCTCAGAGAACGTGACTTCTGAGCCTAGGTCTGAAGAATGGCAAGGAAAAATCTGCAGATGCATCAAAGGTCTTGAGTGCATCTGCAGACCAAGAACAGTCAGGAAAAGCCTCTGAGGCTGATATATTGCATTCAGTAAAGAAAAGGAGGCTATTTTGGCTCAAGGAAGTGAACAAAGAGAAGATTAGAAGATGTAGGGGATGAGGCTCAGGGAGGCAGGATGGAGCTTCTTCAAAGCTGTGTGAACCTAGGAAATAAGTTGCAGTTTTATTCCAAGTATCCAGACATTGACTCATAAACATTGAGGTGACAGGTGCACAGTTGGTCTAGGAGAAAAGAATTACAGGTGACCAGAAGACAGGAGAAACACTTTCTCTTTTCTTCCTGTATGATTTTGTTTTGTTGGTGTTTTGTTTGTGTTTTTGAAACAGAGTCTCACTGTGTTGCCCAGCTGGTATGCAGTGGCATGATCTCGGCCCATTGCAAACTCCACCTCCCAGGTTCAAGCAATCTTTCCTGCTTTCACCTCCTGCATAGCTGGGATTACAGGTGTGCACCACCACGTCTGGCTAATTTTTGTATTTTTAGTAGAGACAGGGTTTCACCATGTTGACCAGGCTGGTCTCGAACTTCTGACCTCAGGTGATCCACCCACCTTGGCCTCCCAAAGTGATGGAATTACAGGCGTGAGCCACCATGCCTGGCCCCTCCCTGTATGATTTTAGAAAGTCACAGTCCCTTTCACGTTTCATATGATTTTAGAAAGTCACAGTCCCTTTCACGTTTCAAGTACTCACATTTGCCAAGTGGAAAAGTCAAACATGGTCATGAGATGTACTTCGTATGGATGCTTCACTCTTGCTTCCATGAGATAATGCAACCAGCACATGCTCAGCTTGGACCTAGGCTCCACACACCTAAGTTTTGCTTTATTTAACTAACTATGGAACCAGCATAGCCTGACCTATGTACTGGATAGCAGAGGACTTTGAGCTTGCCATGAAACATGAGAAGAAGCTGCTTAAACTCAAATCCTAACCATAAAGTTGCCCCCTGAGCATGAACCTTGATGTAAGGTCTGTAGCACAGATTCTGCAAGGCAGAGTTAGAGAGTTATCTGTGTAACTATTAGCTTGCTGCTTGCTATAGAATACTCCTCCTGCTCATCTAACAACTTTCATCCAAGGGGGCACAGAAATCACCACCGTAGGATGCATCCTTCTTATCGGGCCATAGCTTAGGCAGAACTTCCTAATGACTCATTCACAAGCCAACCCTGGGTCGCATCAGAGTTTGATGTCACTGAGGTTGGGATGAAAGGGGGAGGATGGAGTCATTTCCTTTGGATCCCTGTCACTGCAGTCAAACAGCATAATTGAAAGTGTTCTCCTTTCTTGAACAGTGAGTCAGCTAGCATTCAAAAAAGGAAAATGGCTTCTGGCTCTCAATCATTTCTGTAGATAGATTTGAAACACAAATACCACAGGGGCAGTTCTCACTGTTGCTCACAATAGGCATTTCCAGGAGCCCTGTGGTTAGGGCTGAATTTCTGCACAGAAGCATCATTTTAGATGAAGCTCAGAAATGTGAAAAAGAACACACACACCAGGTATACGTGAGCATCTGATATTCTTTGAAAAAGTGGCAGTGAGAGGTAAAGTAGAAAGAAGACCAAAATATGAGGTCTCAGACCAGCGTCCTCACCTTGGCTGTGACGTCACAACATCCTATGATTTTGGATTTAACATACCTGAGCTTCAATATCCTTATCTATTAAATGGTTCCACTATTGACTTCCTTCAGCCATGCAAGGAACGTTTCAAGAGTCAGGGGAGACAATGTATGTACAAATATTTCCTGATTAGTAAAATATTATCAAAAAAATGAACACTATGAATATCAAGCTTCACTGTCGTTCAAGTGCACACAGAACAGAGACACATATACAAATGCATGAGGTTATGAACCATTTCTAAGTAAGGATGCGTTCTGAAAGTCTAGGCTCTACTATTGATTACAACAATAATAGCAGCAAAGTTTGATCATTTAATTTTCTTACTAGAGAACTCTTTGGTTAGGTGGAGGAATCACTCAAAGGTGAGGCAAACTGGGGAAGAATGAGGATTTCACATTTATAGGCAGATTGTGAGATTGGGGCAATTAGCTTTTGAAGAGCTAAGGAGATGTAAACAATTCCCATATGGTCTGGCTCTGTGTCTCCATCCAAATCTCACCTACAGTTGTGATCCCCATAAGCCCCATGTGTCAAGGGTGGGAACAGGTGGAGGTAAGTGGATCATGGGGGTGGTTTCTCCCATGCTGTTCTTGTGATAGTAAGTCTCACATGATCTGATGGTTTTACAAGCATCTGGCATTCCCCCTGCTTTCAGTCACTCTGTCCTGCTGCCCTGTGAAGGTGTCCGCTTCTCCTTTGCCTTCTGCCAAGATTATAAGTTCCCTGAGGCCTCCCCAGCCATGCAGAACTGTGAGCCAATTAAACCTCTTCCCTTTATAAATTACCCAGTCCCAGGTATTTCTTCAGAGTAGTGTGAGAATGGACTAATACAACTTCCAAAACTACATGTCCTCTTCAGTGGCTCCTGTATGTACCATTTGCTATGGAACCCCAGTCATAGGCCATCATCTTCTCTTGAAAGGTCTGTTTTGTCTTCTACAAATGTCTTTGGAGAAGGGATCTTGTTTCTTGATTCTATAAGTACCTAAGGATAGTAAAAGGGGCTGAGAACAAGTAAGGAACGTGGGAAGGAAACACGGGGTAAAATCTGGATAATCCAACATGTCTACCTATTTTCCACATAATTAGTAAACCCACACCATGCAGGGAAGATGGAATAATTGTGGGTGGGGGGTGGTGAAATAGAATACTCCAATCAGAGTGCAGTTAAGAAATCACTCTCAGTTTCCTGTTTCACACCTCTTTACTCCCAAACGTGAAACACTATGAGGCAAACGTTATTGCATTAGTGTTCTCTAAAGGAATAGAATTACTAGGATAGACATGTATCTGAAATGGAGTTTATTAGGGAGTATTGACTCACACAATCACCAGGTGAAGTCCCACATAGGCTGTCCGCAAGCTGAGGAGCAAGGAAGCTAGTTCAAGTCCCAAAACCTCAAAAGCAGGGAAACCAACCGTGCAGCCTTCAGTCTGCAGCTGAAGGCCCGAGAACTCCTGGCAAACTGCTGGTGCAAGCCCAAGAGTCCGAAAGCCGAAGAAGCTGTAGTCCAGTGTTTGAGGGCAGGAAGCATCCAGCACAAGAGAGACATGAAGGCTGGAAGACTCAGGCCAGGCCAATCCTTCCCTGTTCCTCCGTCTGCTTTTAACCTAGCCACATTGGCCGCTGACTAAATGGAACCCACCCAGATTGAGGGTGGGCCTGTCTCTCCCAGTCCACTGACTCAAATATTAATGTTCGGTCACATCCTCACAGATACACCCAGGAACAACACTTTGCATCCTTCAATCCAATCAGGCTGACACTCAATAATAATCACCACAGGAATACATGGTGGGGATTACAGAATAGGGTGATGGGGTTGTGTGTTTCCTGAGTCAACACCTCAAAGCTCAATGGGCTGCTTCTAGAATAAATTTTTTTTTAATTGAAAAGGTGACTTGTTAGATACGTCTAAACTGATTCAGTATCTTTGGTGGTAAGGCCTTGGAATCTGCATTTTTCAAAAGCACTGTCGTGATTTGTATGCACAAACATGTCCTGGGAACTCCAATTTGCCCTTCCCTCTTTCTCCCACAGAGCACCTGGGTGGTCTCCGTTGGTCCCAGGTTCAGATTTTCCAGTGGAGAGGATGTCATTGGTGTAGTCCTCATTGTGGCCTTGAACATAGTTATTGTTATGTGAAGTTTTCAAGGTTGACCCCACTACAGGCCCCTTTATTTATGGTTTTTTAGATCTTAGGTCATTAGATGTCCAATCTGTTTTACTAGGCTGGTGGGAGCCATATAGGACTTTCTGTGCTGCATACCACATCTTTCTTAGATGAAAGTGTACAGGTAGAAATGACCTGGAATGGGGCTGCAGACATAGTCTACTCCTGTGCTGTCCAACGTGAAAACCAGCAGCCCCAAGTGCACTTGAAATGTGGCTAGTTCAAGTTGGGATCAGTAGGAATTGTAAAATGCAGACTGGATTTCAGGCAGTGCCAAAAAAAAAAAAAAAAAAAAAAAAAAAAGAATGTAAAATATCTCATTAATAAGTTTTATATTAAAATAATACTGTGAATATATTGGGTTCAATAAAACATATTGCTGAGATTAATTTTAACTTTTTCTTTTTTTTAATGGAGCTACTGGAAAACTTAAAATTACACACATTTCACATTGTATGTCCATTGCGAGTGCTTGGTTAGCTTCTCCTACAGATAGAGAATATTTAAAACCATAATGCTAAGTGATAAAACTGGGATCTAAATTCATACATTTTGTAAAGCTTCAATTTCTCTCTCTCTCTCCCTCTCTCTCTCTCTCTCTCTCACACACACACACACACACCAGATACATATAGTATTAAAAATCAGCATCCAAAATTAATACGCTTCAAAAAGTTCTTTAAGCCTCCCATTTAACCAGGACCACGTGTTAAGTTTAGGATGCAGTCCTTCCATGCACTAATCAAGGACATCTCATTTGTATGCCTCAGGGAAATGACACATGGCTAGCATGACACTGATGGCTATGAATTACAGAACAGAGAATATTAACTCCAAAGGTGCTAAAATACTACTTTGAATTTAAGTGTCATCCATGGTCAACACTGGAGAATAAGCTATTTACATTATAAAACTATCAAGCATTCCAATTCAAACCTCATGTGTAAAATATGACCTGGTACCATAGCCTTCATATACTCCAGAGGAAGATACAGAGGGTCTGAGAAACTGTGCTGCTTATGTAAACCAAATTCCCCAGCCCAACACAGAAGTCAGAAGGAGAGATTCGGTTTTAAGTAAATACAAGCATTGAAACAGTAGCTGTGCTACTGCCCCGAGCCCCAGGCATTGGTGAGATTTCCGAATATTCCTTCCTTCTCTGCCCCCTGGTTGTGCTTGTTCTCTTTGAAGAATAATTAAGATTTAATGGCATATTCTCACAGTTTTTTGTCTGCCTGCTTTCTGACTGCCTACTGTGCAGAATGCTCGCGTTTGATCCCGGTCATTGCAAGAACTGTACAGTAATTGCCTATCTGGTGACTCATTAATGGAGGTCCCCAGAGAGCCAGAACGCTGCTCGTTTGAAGTTCATCTTGTTTACTGTTGGCCCTTCTGGTTTAATCTATATCATCAGAGAGCCTTGCTCAATTATTGGCAGCTCAATCTCTTCTCATTGGGACACAGGCCCTGGGTAAACACATTGTTTTTTCTTTTGCTTCTTCTTCTCTTTCATTTTGTTTTTCTTTTTTCTTTTTAAAAATGTGTCATCTTGTCTTAACTCAGATGGGTCCAGCTCGGTAAAGCATGTTGTTATCTTGTGCCAAGGGATCTGTTGACCACCTGTGAAGCAGACCTTCCCCAAAAGACAGCAGTTTGGAGGGCAACCAACCAGATGGAATGGTTCTCCTCTCCATTTCAGGACAAAATGACTTCTGCCCATCCTGTAGGATCTGAATGAGAGGGTGCTTTCTCCAGGAGACCTGTTAGACACTGCAGCCCAGCTCTGGCTGGTTTATTTGCCTGTTCACTCAGTGTTGTTATTATTATAACACTTCTGTTAACTTTGGTCATTTCTGAAATTTCTGTCCCTCTAAACACGGGAGCCCCAAACAACCCAATGTTACATCTTTATTTCTCAAACTCCTGTGTTAAGAAGCCTTCCAAGAGCATGGTTAAGCTATGTTTGCGGAATAAGTGGACGCTCTCTAGGTCATGCTAAAGTTGCTCTGTCCTTTCTAAGAAAGGAAAAATTCCTCACTAGCTCCCAGAGTTCCATGCCGTTCCTTCCTTAACTCTTATCATCAGGAAATACAGATTAGAAGAAATTTCTAAAATAGGAATTTGGATGTCATTGCGATAGAGGACCCTGCTGCTGTTAGGATTTGCACAGACAGAAGTTAGGGGTCCGGAGCTATGTAAGGACTTAGAGGCTTAGAAGTTCCTGACAATTCCTGACCCCTAACTTAGAAGTTAGGGGTCAGGAGCTGTGTAAGGACTTCAGAGGCATCCTGGCCAGGATGCCTCTGAAGGTTTTCAGCAGCTTAGATGGGGATAGCAACTCCAGTTGACCGAATAGCACTTTTTAACATTAGACCTAAGCAGAGCATCTCAGAGCTCTTCCCGTGATTAATATCCGAGCATTGGAAGCGAGAAACACGCTTCCACATGGAGATACCTGATTAAAGATGAAGAGACGCAAGAGATGAACAAAAAGACACACTGTTGTTAACAACGTTCAAGATCCTGAATCCAACTTAAACTCTAGGCTTAACCGTTATATGAAAAAGTATTTTTTCTTTAGTTGATTTGATCTAATTATTTCCAAAATAATGTTAATATATGGAATTATAGATAACATGAGTAGCACTGCAGTCCTGATGTATACGTATTTTGTACATTTGGACAACCTTGAATTGGAACGCTTGTACGAGCAATACATTTCAAGTCCAACTGAAAATAATTATTTCAAACATACTTCCATTCGATCAGTAGTAGGAAGTTCCTTTCCTAAGTCAGGCAGTGTGGTAAAACCATTTTTCAAGTATTCATTGATTTAACCTCATAACAATGTCACATGACCTAATGACTTTTGTTACTATTTTTCTTCTTTATTTAAGGAGAAAGAAACCAAAGTTAAGAGTGACAAAACAGTATTTTTCAATGTTGTGGATGAAATTCACATGTAGGTTTCTCTGTCTGCAAAACTCTTCAAGATTATGAGACATCTGTAACCATAACAATATAATTACCTGTATTTTATTATTTACTATGCAGAATGAGTAAGTAACCATACTTAAAGTTAAGCTTTATAACTAATATAAAATATCACGTTATCCTTTTTTTTTTTTTTTAGCTTATTTCATTATCCTCATAAGCTTTTCAGGTATGTGGGAATTAATTTTGCCATTTTACTGATAGGGCCAGAGACTGATTCCCCACCTGTAAATTTAAATATTTGTCCGAGGTCCCATAGCAGATGAGTGGCAGAATTCACGTGTGAACTCACTTCTCACTCTAGTTCATCCAAGGTGAACATTATCCTTAGGTAAACTCATTTTCAATACTTGAGCAACTTCTCTCAGGAATGCTCACATCACCAAGAACCCCAAGTCCAATTTAGAAAACCTTATTAGTCTAATAAGACTTCAGTTCCATCAGCATAATTGGCAGGCACCTCAGTCGCAGACAGTCTAATTATTCTATACTGGATTCCTCATTACTGGGCTTGGAGGGGAGGCAAACTGCGGAGAGAGAAGGAAATACTTGTCAGAAAGTGCAGTTGTAGCCTGAGACCTCCCTGCAAGGCCAAAACGTGTTGCCTAAGATCTTGGGAGTATTGGAAATCTGGAAAAGGACATCATTGCACCATTAGCCTTCTGCGTTTGTGTTGTTTGGGGGCAAAACAGCCAAAAGTTAATATCCAAATTGCATTACAGGAATTAAGACTTTTAGAGAACCTCTACAGCAAGGAAAACCTCAGAACTCAGTTGCATGCTTAGCCCTAAATTACTTTGTTTCTTCTAGAAATGTAGAGTGTAAAATTAGCTTTTCTTTAGAACTAAAAACAACTATAACAAATGTACAGTTGACACCCTATGGTTTTTAGACATCAAATAGTCTTCTTTTGGGGGAGGTAAAATATTACCCTTGCTTTCTTTTCTTTTCTTTTCTTTTCTTTTTTTTTTTTTTTTGTGAGACAGACTCTTGCTCTGTTGCCCAGGCTGGCATACAGTGGTACAGTCTTGGCTCACTGCAACCTCCGCCTCCCCATTTCAAGTGATTCTCCTGCCTCAGCCTCCTAAGTAGCTGGGACTAAATGCATGAGTCACCACGCCTGGCTAATTTTTGTATTTTTAGTAAAGACAGGGTTTCACCATGTTGGCTAGGCTGGTTTCGAACTCCTGGCCTCAGGTGATCCACCTGACTTGGCCTCCCAAAGTTCTGGGATTTCAGGCATGAGCCACCGGGCCTGGTCTCACATCACATTCTCAAAACCTGAAAAGAAACCTATACTACTGGCCATGTTTCTCTCTCTCTCTAATTCTTCTTGTGAGACTAATTTCTGCAAAAAGATAACTTCTTTGATCTTGAACTCCTTCAGAGGGGCAAGCTACAGTTAGACTATCATTGGCACCAATGGGGCATTTGGGATGTAGTCAGAGTTTCTGGGTTTTCTGGGATAAAAATCTCAGTTCAAACTAAGTTAAAGCCAAAAAAGATACTGTTTGGCTCACAGAACTGGGAAGCACAAAGCTGGTTCCATGGATTCACGTGTTGTCATCAAAGCGCTCTCTTTTCCAGTTCTTCTCTCTCTCTCTCTCTCTCTTTCTATTTGGCTTCTTGCTCTTCCATAGAGGGACTTCCTCTATGCAGCTGTGTAAAGGTGGTAAGGGTCATGGGCATAGACAAAGCCAGGATTATATACAATGTAACCTTGTTTGTGGTAGTCACAGAGGCTATAGAGAGCTTGAGTTTCTCAGGGTTTGCCTATAAAAACCCAGGACAGGGCTCTGATTGGTCCAGCCTAGATCATATGCATATCCCTGGGCCAATTAGGATAGTGAAGGAGATGGAGTCTTGTGATTGGCCAAGCCTAGATTACGGTCTCTCTCTCTCTCTCTAAAGGGAGTGGAGGGCAAGTGTATGATTGGCAGCTGAAGCAGAACCACATGGAGAGAGGAGCAAGGTTTCAAAGGTAGAAAGAAGTCATTAAGCAGATTGGGGAGAGGCATTGAGCAGAAAGAACCCAGAGATTTTTACCACCCATGAGAAGGTATTCTCACTGGAGAAATGGGAAGTCACCCAATGATTTCTTATGGAGCTAGCACCAGGTTGGTGTGGGATTGTGTGACAAAAACTCAGATCTTTACCTAAAATCAGGACATTTTAGGGGTCACCATATCCTCGGGGACCCTATATCCCTTCTCAGGAGAATGTTAAAAATTAGAAAAGGAAGCATTTTCCAAGACCAGAGCATGACTGGTTCTGATTTCTCTATGTATTAAGAGATTAGAGAGGGAGACTGTTCCAGAGCAAATGGCTCAATCTTGTTCCAGTTCTAATTTTGTGCATCCTTCAATGCATCTGACAATGCAGCTAGACCACCTGGGTGCGTGAAGAATATGGGCTAATGGATACAACTTTCCAAGTATTTAATAGTTTTAAGCCAGAGGCCACAAAGTGATGGCATGCTTTCTTTGGCTAGCACAGAGGTTAAGGGATGGGGGCAGGGAATCAAATGCTTGCCAACATTTAAGAATTGGAATATCTGACATGAAAGCCTGGGTTTCTGACTTCTCTAGGAAAACCAGAAGGTCTGGCCATGCTGGACACATAGTCTAACTGTGCCATAGTTGGCTGGAGCTGAGGAGCAGTACCCCTTTTAGATAAGTGTGTATACTCTAGTTTGCCGCAGTCTCCACCACGCCCTGTTACCCTACCCGTAACCCACTTTTTTCATTTATCCCATTATGTGTTTTACAACAAATTCCCTGAGCACAGCCACCGAAGAACCAGGTCTTTCTTTTTCTGATTTTGTGCCCTTAAGCAAGTTACTTTCTTTTTCTAAACCTGTTTTTATCTGCAACGTGGCAATGAGATGCTTGCTTTATTTAACCAATCCTTGTTGAGCACCTATCACTCTAAACAGTGAGTTCACATCAGTGAGCAAACAAACAAAGGCCCTGATCTCATGGGGCTTACAATCTGGTGTGGGAAAAACAAACATAAAGCGATAAATTGATGAATAGATGGTGGGGGCAGACAAAGGTGTTCTTGAGTCAGGGAGGTGGGAGCACACACTGGCGAGACAATTAAATGTCATAATGTATCTAAATCGTTTAGTCCAGGAGTTGGCAAGCTACAGCTCGTGGGACCTATCTACCTGGCACCTGCTTTGGTAAATAAAGTGTCATTGGAACACAGCCACTCCATTCATTTACCTATTGCCTGAGCCCTACAGATTGCTCTATGATGGCAGGGTTGAGCAATTGCAACAGAGACTGTGCGACCCTCGGAGCCTCAAATATTTACTATCTAGCCCTTTAGAGAAAAAGTTTTGCCAGCTCCTGCCTTAACCCAATGACTGGATAAATAGAAGGCCTCACTAAATCTCAGCTTCTCTTAGGGTAGTGTAAAAGGCCTCCCTTCTTGACGGTTGCTGGCCCTCCAATGCTGGAGCCTTTACCTGCTCACTGCACCTCCCTAACCCACCTGCCTTTTTTTTTGCCTGCCTAACAGGCATGCTCCTCATTTAGATATTAGCTGCAGTGGGACTTTCACGGAAAGTTGAATGTGGCCCTAATCAGGAGCAGGGTTGGGTTTGCCCCCTGTCCCTGTCAGTGCATTGGATCAGGTTAATCAGACCAAATCACATACAGGATTAGGCAGGCCACAGCTTGAAGCTTCATGGCAGAAAGGGCTGGATCGGGGTTGACTTACATTTTTCAGTGGGGTGTGACAGGCTTGCTGAGGTTTTCTGTGGCTCATCAATGGTCTGCCCATGTGCCAGCTTCCGCAGCCTGGCTACATCCCAGGGACCTTTGCTCTCAACTGCTTGGGGAGATGTGCTTGTCCTGGGCGTCAGGGCACTCATCAGCACAGACACCCAGCCAGGGTGGCCATAGGGAAAGAGCAGGTGGTGTGCATAGATGTCAACAACAGTGAAGTGTTCTGGGTGGGGAGCCACCCAAGCCAGCAGAGTCCTTGGGCAAGGCCTGCTTCACGGGCAGGTGGAGCTGGGTAGTCACACAGGACCCTGCACTCAAGAAGACCCTGTGCATGGTCTGATGCTCTGTTGTTGATGTCTTGACGTTCTTAACAAGTTTGGAATACTTGCATTTTTACTGGGCCCTGAAAATTGCATAGCCAGTCCTGTCCTTGGGGTAGGAAATTGGTTTGGATTTCAGTTGCTGAATGGCCAGAGGGGGCACAGTGAGATGTTTGTGGGTGAGCTACAGAACTAGAAATGACCTGGTTTCCTGGCAGGCCTTATGGCTCCTGGTTCCTGCCCTCATGACGTGCAGGGCTGTGCAGGGAGTTGATAATGTGGCTGGAGCTGGAGACAAAGAAGACCCTCCCTTCCTCCCTAGCAGCTGATGGGGCAAGAGCAGGACAGCAGCAACTGCATCATTTATTGAGTGCCAAGTGCTTTACATTCATCTTCTTATCCACTCCCACAATAACCCTGTGAGGTGGGAGTCCTTGTTAAACTCATTTTGTAGGTACAGGATTTGAAGATTAACCAGGTGATACATTTGCTAGACATCACTCAGCTAGTAACTATGTGGAATGACCATCTAAGTTTAGAACATGAGGAAAATGTTATTAAGTCTTTTAGGTTTTAGTTTTCTGGTTCGGATGCTGCTGCCGATGTTGTTGGCAATGATGGTGATGGTGATGGTGGTGATGATAATGATGGGGTTGCTGCTGCTGCTGTTAATGGTAGTGATGATGATGATGGTGATGGTGGTCATGTGATGGTGATGATGGTGATGGTGGTGATGGTGGTCATGTGATGGTTATGATGGTGATGATGATGGTGATGATGGTGGTGATGTGATGGCTATCATGGTTGTGGTGGTGATGATGGTGATGGTGGTAATGTGATGGTTATGATGGTGATGATGGTGATGGTGATGATGGTGGTGATGATGGTGATGATGGTGGTGATGGTGGTGATGTGATGGTTATGGTGGTGATGATGGTGATGGTGGTAATAGTGATGATGATGGTGGTGGTGATGGTGATGGTGATGATGATGATAATGGTAATGATAATGATGGTGATAGTGTGATGGTAATGATGGTGATGATGATGGTGATGGTGATGATGATGGTGGTGATGGTGATGATGCTGATGGTGATGATGGTGGTGATGATGGTGATGATGGTGATGATAATGATGGTGATAGTATGATGGTAATGATGGTGATGATGCTGATGGTGGTGATGGTGATGATGATGGTGATGGTGATGATGATGGTGGTGATGATGGTAGTGATGATGGTAATGATAATGATGCTGACAGTGTGATGGTAATGATGGTGATGATGCTGATGGTGGTGATGGTGATGGTGATGATGATGGTGATAGTATGATGGTAATGATGGTGATGCTGATGGTGGTGGTGATGGTGATGATGGTGGTGGTGGTGATGGTGATGATGGTGATGGTGATGATGGTGATGGTGATGATGGTGATGATGATGATGATGGTGATAGTGTGATGGTAATGATGGTGATGCTGATGGTGGTGATGGTGATGGTGATGATGGTGATGGTGATGATGGTGATGGTGATGATGATAGTGATGATGATGGTGATGATGATGGTGGTGATGGTGATGGTGATGATGGTGATAGTGCGATGGTAATGATGGTGATGATGGTGGTGGTGATGGTGATGATGATGGTGGTGATGATGATGGTGATGATGGTGGTGATGATGGTGATGGTGATGATGATGGTGGTGATGGTGATGATAATGGTGGTGATGATGGTAATGATAATGATGGTGATAGTGTGATGGTAATGATGGTGATGATGATGGTGGTGATGGTGATGATGATGACGATGGTAGTAATGGTGATGCTGAGGGTTATGATAGTGGTGGTGATGGTGATGATGCTGATGGTGGTGATGGTGATGATGGTGATGATGATGGTGATAATGATGGTGATAGTGTGATGGTAATGATGGTGATGATGATGGCGGTGATGGTGATGACGATGGTAGTAATGGTGATGCCGAGGGTTATGATAGTGGTGGTGATGGTGATGATGCTGATGGTGGTGATGGTGATGATAGCGGTAGTGATGGTAATGATGATGGTTGTGATAATGATGATAATGGTGTTGGTGGTGATGATGGTGATGGTGATAATGATAATGGTGGTAATGTCAAAATATTGGACTGTTTCCAGCTCCAGCTTTGCTGACTCATGCCCACCCCCTGAAAGGGCATTTTGTCCCACAGAAAAAATATGGAGTAATGCTCTTTTGTCCCGAGTGTATTTGCTTTCTATAGCTGCCATAATAAATTACCGTAAACTGGGTGTATTAAAAGAAAACAGAAATGTGCTCTCTTACAGTTCTGGAAGTCAGAAATCTAAAAGCCTGGTATTGGCAGGGTTGGTACCTTCTGGAGGCTCTAAGGGAAAACCCATGCCAGGCCTCTCTCCTCACTACTGGTGGCTTCTGGCAGTCCTTGGTATTTCTTGGCTTGTAGACACATCACTCCCATCTCCACCTCCGTCTTCACGTAGATTTCTCTGTGTGCCCTTTTCCATCTCTTATAAGGACACTCTCATTGGATTTAGGCCTCACCCTAATCCAGGATAATCTGATCTCTATCTTTACCTTAATTGTATCCACAAAGACCCTATTTCCAAATAAGGTCACATTCTGAAGTTCTAGGTAGACATGAACTTTAAGGAGACACAATTCAACCTACTGCCTCGACAGAGGTCAATGAGAGTCCAAGGAAATGACTGGGGACATGTCACATCCCAGCCAATACCAGGCCTCCTGCAGCACTGACCGGCCTCTTCTGCTGCTGTGTGCTCCTCTGACGGCTGTCACAGTGAATGTTTTTTGGCACCATGGAAACTGACCAACTCCTCTATGGCACCTCTTTGAGCCTCTAAGGGCGATGACTCAGCCAGGAGTCTTTCTGGTATGCGAAGACATTGATGATGGTGATGGGCCAGAGAGTTAGCGGGTGAGTCCAGCCGGAGCTCCTGGGCTGCTGGACCACCACTGTGGCCTCTGGGAAACAGAAGCGGCAGCTCAGGGTTCTGTTATCCCAACTCCCAGGGGTGTTTGAGGCACAGAGGCTGTGGACTAGCGATGCTGTGTCCAGGGGCAGTGGACGGCTTTTGCTCTTAACTTTCAATAACAAGTTGGAAAAGAAAATTGGAGTTAGCCATTATCCCGGGCAAGCAGAGACATGTGCAGGGAGCTAAGCCTCCTGTGTCACCTTCCTGGAAGCATTTCGAGAATTCAGACCTACATGTTGAAGTGCCCATGGACCAGGGGAAACCCGTTTCGATGTGGACAAAGCTTCTTGAGTTTATTCTACCTCAGTGGCAGGAGGGTGTTTGTGTGTAATGAAATAGGAAGGGGGTTGTGGCTAAGAGAGAAAGGGCCACTCCTACTGTCTGGTGTGAGATTAATTCCAAGGTAACCACTCACCCTTTAGTAAGAGTGAGAGGAATAGCTCTGTTTAAAAAGATATCTTCCCCACTCTCCACCATTTCATCCCCAGTGCCAACCCCATGAGTCTTTCCTGTCTCCTGAGATGAGAAAGAGCAGCTGGGAGCCACACATGCTATTTTTAAGAAAGGAAACCATATAGAGGGGGCTGGGTTGGAGAAACTCTTTGGATGAAACTCTTTGGGTTGGAGAAACTCTGAGGCTGGGGAGAAGGGCCTGAGAATGTGGGGAAGTGGTGGGGCAGGAAAGTGACTGTGGATAGGACAGTCCTATGCCTCTGCTTGGGAGCTGGGGGCCTCTGGGAGGGTTCCCCCTCCATCAGCATCTTGACCCCAGGTTCTGGAGAGTGCCAAGGCTTTGGGCACCAGATGGAAGTTGCTGATGGTTCTGATGAAAGCCAATGGTTTCTTTGCAAAGAGAACTTTTTTCATAAAAATAGAATTTGCTGATTGTACTAGTTCGAAAAGACAAATATGGGTGGACAGAGGGGAGGGTTGAGTTTCCATGGTGAGCTAACATAAATGGAAACCTGTGTATTTGGCACCTCCAACAATGATGCTGAGAAGAAAAATAGGGAAGAAGGAAGGAAAGGGGGAGGGAGAGAGGAAGGGAAGGGGGAGGAAGACAAAGGAGGAATAAAAGGAGGAATAGAAAAGGCTAAAAGATAAAGAAACAACAATCATTTTATTTATTTATTATTTTAAGACAGGGTCTTGTTTTGTTGCCTAGGCTGGGTGTAGTGTCGTGACCATTGCTCACTGAAACCTCCACCTCTGAGGCTCAAGCAGTCCTCCCACGTCAGCCTCCTGAGTAGCTGGGACTACAGGTGCACAGACCATACACAGCTAATGTTTTTACTTTTCTGTAGAGACAGGGCCTTACCATGTTGCCAAGGCTAGTCTTGAATGCCTGGCCTCAAGCAGTTCTCCCACCTCAGCCTTCCAAGGTGCTGAGATTATAGGAGTCAGCCACTAGGCCCAGCCTACGTCAAATTATTTTATTTATTTATTTTTTTGAGACAAAGTCTCACTCTGTCACCCAGGCTGGAATGCAGTGGCCTGATCTCGGCTCACTGCAACCTCCGCCTCCCCGGTCCAAGCTATTCTCCTGCCTCAGCCTCCCGAGTAGCTGGGACTACAGGTGCCCGTCACCGTGCCTGGCTAATTTTTTGTGCATTTTTAGCAGAGAAGGGGTTTCACCATGTTGGCTAGGATGGTCTCAATCTCCTGACCTCTTGATCTGCCTGCCTTGGCCTCCCAAAGTGCTGGGATTACAGGTGTGAGCCACTGCGCCCAGCCTACACCAATTTATTAAAATCATCTTCTTTGCAAACAAAAAAAAAGCCATCAAATTCTTTTGACTCTTGAAAATCAAAGTTCTTTAAGTATTTTAATCAAAATAAATAATAATTATTATTTTTAAATAACAATGGAAGAAAAAAGGGAAAGAAGAGAAAAGAACAATGTATCTGAACATCACTCGAAGGAGAAGCTGTGGAATGCAGAATCTGGTCCAGGCTGCAAAAAGCAGCAGGCTGAGCAGCCCCGGCAGGGGAGCGCGTGCAAAGGCCCAGGAGTGGCAGAGAATGTGGTGTGTTTAAGGAACAGAGAGAAGCATGGCTGAGCCTGGTGGGTGGGGGTGAGTGGGACCACACGAGCTTGGAATGGGCTGGATCTGGGAACACAGGTCCAAATTTCTCTGGGGCCAGACAGGAAGATGAGGCAGAGAGTGGCAGACCAGAGCCCCTCTGCCTACCAGAGGCCAGCGGCTGCTCCTCGGCTCGAGCTAGTGCAGCGATGGAGGGTGCGGGCTCTGCGTGTTCAGATCTTCCACTTCACGATGGGGCGGGGATCCCAACTGCCACATGAAATCTCATGTCTTTTAGATGCTGGCTTCACATCGAAAGATTAAGATAGACTTTGCAGACTGAATGGACACTGTGGGCTAGAACCAACTCAGGGGACATCAGTTGCAATGCTGAGACTCGCTCCAGGCCTCTGATGGAAGTGGACCATGGACTTGGTCATTATGGGATGGGATTATTATGGGATGGTTCTGGAGCTTACCACTTATCATCTTTCGGTCTATCCCCACCAGAGCCGGGCCAAGTCTTGAGAACAATGCTTTGCTTCTCGGTTTATGAAGCTGGCCCAGGGACTTAATCCAAATAAGGGCACAGCCAGAAGGAAAAGGGTGTGTCTTTCTGAAAAAGACTTGAATAAAGGGATCCTATTCAGGGCCAGAAAAGGACAGTGTTGAAGCGCAGCGGCCTGTTCAGGCAGGTCTGAGTGCGCAGTGACCTCTTACAGCAGGGGCTGTGCTGCTCGAAAGTTCACCGCTCCTGCCCAGGAAGGAATCTCCTCCGGCAAAACTCGACGCATTTGGTTGCGATCTCTGCTTGGATGTAGCATAAATTGGTTACCCTTTCTTTGGGGATTATGAGAAGGGCCCTCCTGGGCACATCTGATTCATCCCCTGCCTCCAGCGTGGAGAGCTGAAGCTCAGTCCAGAAGAAGAGGCTGCACCAGGTATATTGAAAAGCATGCTCATTCATTTTCACTTAAGAAATGGTTGACGTCTAAGCTGCAGAAAGAATGGGAGCATTAGGCAAGACTTTTGGTTGTAAGGGTCAGGAAATACACTCAAACTGGGTTGAACACACAAAATAAGAACAGATTGGCTCGTGTCACTGGAAAGTAAGTCCGTGAGGACTTAAGTTCCTTGACTCTGACTTTTATGAAGGCAGCTTCCTTTCCAGCCACTGGCAACTCTACACTCAGGCTCAGCAGACAGAGCATCCAACTAAAAATCTCAGGGCTGACTCTTATTGGTCCAGCTTGGTCATGTGCTCATTGGTGAACCAATCACTGTGACTCTGACTGCTCTTCCCTCATTCAAGATTCTGCCCCAAGCCAGGGGAGAGGGTCAAACCCTGTAGAACCACATGGACCAAAAGTAAGGGAGGAATGGTTTCTCCAGAGCAAGTCAAACACCATTATTAGAAGAAATGGGAATGGTTGTTGGGAAGGAAACACAGCAAAAGACCATCACGTCGTGGCCACACAACTGGTAAAAAGCAGATCTCATTGCTGTTGTTGCTTTTGAGACGGGATCTTGCTCTGTTGCCCAGGATAGAGTGCAGTGATACAATCTCAGCTCACTGCAACCCACCTACCAGGTTCAAGTGATTCTTGTGCCTCAGCCTCTCAAGTAGCTGGCATCACAGACACATGCCACCACGCCCAGCTAATGATTTTTTGTGTTTTTTGGTAGAGACAAGGTTTCACCATGTTGGCCAAGCTATAGATCCTGGTTTTGAGCCTAGGTCTGAATGACAATAGACTCATATTTTTAATTTGGGAGTTCAAGAATGGGTGGATGCAGGGATTTAAACAATGTCCCCAGGACTTGGCCTGTATTTCTCTCTCTCTCCCCTGCCTTCCCCATTACTCCTGTCTGTTTTCTACTGGTACTGGTTAGTTGCTTCCTCAAGGAGTTTTTTTTTTTCCTGTGGCAGCCCTGAGCAATTCAGGATTTATGACTATCAGTTTAGCAATGTCAGTGGAAAGAAACTCGTCATTTCCAAAACAGCAAAAACAAAAACAAAAACAAACAAACAAAAATAACCTAGGGCTGATTCTCATTGGGCTGACTTTGATCACATGTCCATCCCTGAACCAATCACTGTGGTCTGTGATGGACTACACTGATTGGCCACGCCTATGCCATGTGCCAGCCCTGGAGCAGGGGGTTGATTCCTATCTGAGTAGATGCAAGGGAGGATGAGGTGGAGTGGCTCCCTTATGGCGGATTGAGATGCTATTTCCACTGGAGGGAGATGTAGACCCCCTGAAATTACAGACATCCTTAATGGAGAGGGGTGAGCAGACACTGGTGGAGCCCCAGCCCTTCAGAGCACAGGGACACTGCTCGGCAGCCGCAGACAGGTTTGGTTGGCAGAGTTGCAACTTGGGAGTCAGGACCTTAGATTGTCAACTACAGAGATTTATCAAGTGCTTGTTACCCACCTCATGCAGGAAATTCTATAAGCCCACAATCTTCTCCTGGTTGTTTAATTTAGCAGAACTGGAGTTTCCAAGAGCAAGTGTGTTTGACAGAGAATGTGGACCATCCCTCAGGAGACACTGGCACCTGGCGTGGCAGGAAAGGAGCTTTGCACCTCTGTTGTGATTCCCAAGGTTTAAGAAGAGTAATGCATTTGCCGGCGTGGTGGCGTGCCCCTGTAATCCCAGCTGCTCGGGAGGCTGGGGCAGGAGAATTGCTTGAACCCAGGAGGTACAGGTTGTAGCGAACGGAGATGGTGCCACTGCATTCCAGCCTAGGTTGCACAGTGAGACTCCATATCAAAAAAAAAAAAAAAAAAAAAAGAAGAGTAATGCTGGCTGGGTGCAGTGTCTCACACCTGTAATCCCAGCACTTTGGGAGACCGAGGTGAGCGGATAACTTGAGATCGGGAGTTCGAGACCAGCCTGGCCAACGTGGTGAAACTTTGTCTCTACTAAAAATACAAAATTAGCCAGGTGTGGCGGTGGGCACCTGTAATTCCAGCTACTCAGGAGGCTGAGCAGGAGAATCATTTGAACCTGGGAGGCAGAGTTTGCAGTGAGCCGAGATCATGCCATTGCCTGGGTGACAAGAGCAAAACTCCATATAAAAAAAAAAAAAAAAAAAAAAGGCCGGGCATGGTGGTGTGTTCCTGTAGTCCCAGCTACTCAGGAGGCTGAGGTGGGAGGATCCCTTGAGCCCAGGCGTTCTGGGCTGTAGTGCGCTATACCGTTCAGGTGTCCATACTAAGTTTGGCCTCAATATGGTGACCTCCGGGGAGCAGGGGACCACCAGGTTTCCTAAGGAGGAGTGAACCGGCCCAGGTCAGAAATGGAGCACATCAAAACTCCCGTGCTGATCAGTAGTGGGATTGCGCCTGTGAATAGCCACTGCACTCCAGCCTGGGCAACATAGTGAGACCCCGTCTCTA
>CAUYQU010092346.1:0-31902 GCA_963574635.1 Cheracebus regulus
GAAAGAGGAAGGGAAAGAGGGAGAGAGAATGGGATTCTTGTTTTATTGCCCAGGGTAGAATACAGTCTAAAAATGTGTATTAAAAACCTCATTTATGCCAATAATTGTGCTTAACAATGAAGACAGAAAGGAATAGGGGATAAAAATAACAAATACACAGCTAACCAATATTTTATTTAAACCTGCCTATTCTGAATAAAACTAGAGATAAAATTAAGCCTGACTCCATGGCAGAGAGTTTTTGGAAAACTAAGAAACAAGCAGGACTTTTGGCAGTCAGACACACAGCCAAACTCTTTCTTAGGATGTTTGGCATTCAAAAGCTGCACAAGACAAGACTAAATTGAAAAATCTCTGAAAGCAGAGAAGGAATTCCTACATTCTCCCATAGGTCAGAGACAGATGCTTTCCAAGCCCTCAATTATATGAGTATGGTGTGGCATACTCTAGAAATAGGAACAAAGTAGAAATAAATTGAATGTCAACTTCAGTACAGTTTTGACCTGGCTCCTTTTCTGGTTGGATTAAATTGATCACTCCTCAATTTCCTTTGCCTAGCACCTCTTTATTGAAAAACAGCATCTATAATCTGAACCTTTATATCTTATGTACAGTGTTTATCATTACATAAAGAAACATTAGACATGCAGAGAAATAGGACCATATGATCAGTAACCAAAAGGAAAGTTAGAGAATAGTATCAAGTGATCCTGATATTGAAATCAGAAATCAATCATTTTCAAACAACTATGATAACTATGTTGAAAAAATTAGAAAAATAATATAAAGATTGATAGTATGTAAAGGACTTTAATAGACTAGAATAATAAAATGAGTATTGTAGAAACAAAAACACAATATCTGGTATTTAAAAACCATTAAGTATTTTTTCACTGATGTTAGGACAAAATAGAAATTTCCTGAACAATTCAACTCAAAGAAGACTTAACCAGGGAACATTATAATCAAATTGACAAACATCAATGGCAAAGAGACAATTTTGAAAACAGTAGGAGAAAAGAGACATGCTATATACAAGAGAACTTGAATTAGACTATCAGTGAATTTCTCAGAGGAAACCTTGCAGACCAGGAGAAAGTTGGATGATATATTCAGTGTGCCAGGAGAAAAATTAAAATTCTGTGAAACAAAAGTGATTTATCCTATAAATCTGATCTTTTTTTTAAAATAAAATATTTTAGACTCATGGGCACATATGCAGTTTGTTTTATATGTAAATTTGTGTCACAGGGGTTGGTCGTACAGATTATTTTATGACTCCAGTACTAAGCCTAGTACCCAATAGTAATTTTGTCTGCTCCTCTCCCTCCTTCCACCCTTCACCCTCAGATTGAATACAAAAATTAACCAGGCATTGTGGTGCACACTTGTAATTCCAGCTACTTGGGAGACTGAGGCACAAAAATCATTTGAACCTGGGAGGCAGAGATTGCAGTGACTTGAGATTGTGCCACTGTACTCTAGTCTGGGTGACAGAGCTAGAGTCCATCTCAAAACAAAACAAACAAACAAAAAACCACAAAAACCTACAAAACTTATGGAATGCAGCACAAGCAGTTTCCAGAGGAAATGTTATAGTGTTAAATGCCTACATTAAGAAAAAGGAAAGATCTCAAACTAGCTAATGTTACACCTCAGTAAACTAGAACAAGAGTAAACTAATCCCAAGTTTTGCAAAAGGAGTTAAATAACAAAGATCAGAAGAAAAATTAATAAACTATAGAAGAAAAAATAGATTAGAAAAGATCAATGTGAGAATTGTTTTTGAAAAAATTAAACCAAATTGAAACTCCATTAGCTATACTAACCAAGACACAAAGAGAACACTCAAATTAATAAAATCAGAAATTAAAAAGGAGACATTACCTGATAATGCCTAATACCATAATATCTGATATTTCTAATACCACAGAAATACAAAAGATCATAAGAGACTACTATGAACAAGTATATACCAATAAACTATATAAACTAGAAGAAATGGTTAATTAGAAACCTACAAACTTCCAAGACTGCATCACAAGAAAATCTGAATAAATCAATAATAAGTAAGAAGATTAAACCAGTAATGACAAAATCCTAGTATAGACAACCCAGGACCAGATGGCTTCACTGACAAAGTCTACCAAGTATTTAAATAAATAACACCAATCTTTTTCAACTACTTACAAAAAATTGAAGAAAAGTGAACACTTTCAAACTCATTTTATGAGGCCAGAATTACCCTGATACCAAAGCCAGATGAGGACAGTACAAGAAAAGTGAATTAGAACCCAACATCCCTGATAAACATAGATGCGAGTTTTTGTTTGTTTGTTTGCTTGTTTGTTTTCATGTTTATCGGGGATATTGGGCAAACTGAAGTCAACAGTACATTAAAACAATTACCCAATAGGAGGAATTTGAGTCCCAGCTGGGTCTCCCACTGGCTGAATAAAGTGATCTGGGGCCGGAATAAATTTAAATGGCAGTCAGGCTAGGTGGGCTACAGTCTTTTGACAAGACGTGGAGGTTTATCTGTAATACACAATGCATTTGGGATATATGTGACACAGTATGACAGCAACTACAAAGGCCAAGTAATGCCCGCATCACATCTTCCTCAACTCCAGGCAGTGAAGACTAAGGGGAGATTCCTTTTGTTTGGGGAAATAAGAGGGGAAAGTACTGAAGATTTTGTCTTGCAACTTGGATTCCAGCTCAGCCACAGTACAAGTAAACAGAAATAGGATTCCTAAAGCACCCAGTTAGAGAACTTAGTTTGTGGATGACATTTCTAGACCCATGAATCCACAGCCCTGAAGGAAAGAACCCAGTCTCATCAAGATTCACCATCAGTTGAATAAAAAGCCTGCTATCCTTGAATAAATGTAGCAATAGACAGTAATTTCCACAGGCCTTGGACAAGACACAGTACCACAGTGGCTTCAGATGTGACCCAGTGCAGTGCCTGGTTAGTACTGGTGGTACTGGTACAGTGTGGTACTGGTGGCCACAACAGTGCTTGTGTGACTGCTTCTCCAACCCGATTTGAGGAAAGAAGGGGAAGAGAGTGAGAGATTTTGTCTGGTAGCCCAAGGGATTCTCCCTTATTTTATCCAAGCCTCCCAAGGTAGTACCTCTAGGAATGGTCAAGAGTTGCAGCATTTCTGGGCTTAGGGTGCTCCCTAGTGCTGAGACCGCTGAAGTAAGCACAAGCTGGGATCACAGCACATGAGCACGTGGAGAGCCTTCTCAAGAAGGATGCATACACATAAAAGCAGACTGCAAAGATTGAAATAAGTACCTAATTCTTCAATGCCCAGAAGTCAAGACTGTCCACAAGCAACAAAAAGATCTAGGAGGACATACCTTCACCACACAAATTAAATAAGGCACCAGTAATGAATACTAAAGTGATGAAGATATGTGACATTTCAGTTCAGACAGGAAATTCAAAATAGCTATCTTGAGGAAACCCAATGAACTTCAAGATAACAGAGAGAAGAAATTCAGAATTCTATCAATGATAATTTAACAAAGAAATTGAAATAATTTTTTAAAAATCAAACAATTCTGGAGCTGAAAAATTCAGATAACAAACTGAAAAAATCATGAAAATCTCAACAGCAGAATTGATCAAGCAGAAGAAAGAATTAGTGAGTTTAAAGACATGCTAAATAAAAACACACAGTCCGAAGAGAAAAAAAGCAAAAAAGAATGAAGCATGCCTACAAGATCTAGAAAATAGCCTCAAAAAGGCAGATATAAAAGTGACCGGCTGTAAAGACAATATAGAAAATGAAATCAGGGTAGATAGTTTATTCAAGAAAATAGTAACAAAGAACTTTCCAACCCTAGAGAAAGATTTGAATATCCAGGTACAGGAAAGTCATAGATGCTAAGAAGATGTAACCCAAATAAGACTACCTCAAGGTTTATATAATCAAATTCTCAAAGTCAAGGGCAAAGAAAGGACCTTCAAAGGAGCAAGAGAAAAGAAGCAAATAACATATAAAGGTGCTTTGATATGTCTGAAAGCAGACTTCTCAGCAGAAACCTTACAGGCCAGAAGAAAGTGGAATCACATATTCAAAGTGCTAATGGGAAAAAAAAATACTTTCGATTTAGAATATTATAGTCAGCAAAAGTATCTTTCAAACATGAAGGAAAATACTGTCTTAGACAAAAGCTGAGGGATTTTGTCAACGTCAGACCTGTCCTAACAATAAATGCAAAAGGTAGTTCTTCAAACTGATAGAAAAGGACATTAATGAACAAGAAATAATTTGAAGATATAAAATTCACTGGTAATAGTGCGTAGACAAATATAGAATATTTTAACATAGTAATTGTGTATTGCCACTCATATTTTGAGTAGGAAGACTAAAAGAGAAATTTACAACAATTATAACTACAAAAATGTCTTTAGAGATAGACAACATAAAGAAAATAGAGACAACAAAAAATGGTGATGGAGTTAAAGTGTGGAGTTTTTTAGTTTTTTTCTCTTTGCTTGTTCTTTTTTTTTTTCCTTTCTTGTGGAATTTTTTAGTTATCTCTTTGCTTGTTTCTTTTTTTCTTATGATTAGAATTAAAGTGCCATTAGCCTAAAATAATAGATTATCAGATGTTATTTACAAGACTCATGGTAAACACAGAACAAAAACCTATACCATACACAAAATAAATCCAAAGCAATATACTAAACCATATTACCAGAGTAAATAACTTTTATACAAAGGAAGACAGGAGGGAGAGAAGGAAGGGAGAAAGGAAAGAAGGAAGAAATGAGGGAAGGAAAGAAAAAAGGGAGGAAGGAAGGAGGGAAGGAGGGAGTCCTTACCTATCAATAATAATATTGAATGAAAGTGAGCTAAATTCTCCAATCAAAAGACATTGACTTGCTGAATGGGTTAAAAAAAAAAAAAAAAAACACGACCCAACTATACCCTGCCTATAAGAAACTCACCTCACCTATAAAGACACACTCAGCCTAAAAATAAAGGAATAGAAAAGGTATTCCATGCAAATGGAAATTTAAAAAAGAGCAAGTATAGCTATATACATATTAAGACATAACAGTTTCAAGACAAAAAACTGTAAAAAGTGACAAAGTTATATAATGACCAAGAGTCAATTCAGCATATATATGTAAATATATTTTGCTTTATGTATCTGGGTGCTCCTGTGTTTGGAGCATTGGACTGGCATAAAATTAGATGCATAGACCAATGGCACAGACAGAATAGACAAACCCAAAGTGTGACAGCACTAGCCACAGTATCCAAGAACTAAAGAACATGGAGAAAATTATCAGAAATTTGTTTTTATTTAATTTTAATA
This sequence comes from Cheracebus regulus, assembly GCA_963574635.1. Taxonomy (NCBI): domain Eukaryota; kingdom Metazoa; phylum Chordata; class Mammalia; order Primates; family Pitheciidae; genus Cheracebus; species Cheracebus regulus. The sequence goes on from CAUYQU010092346.1 coordinate 5,347, forward strand.
AAACTAAAAAACTCTCAGATTTCAATTTAAGAAATCTTCCCACAATGTATATTTCCAATTATAATACATTAACCTATGAATTCTTCCAAACACCAGTATTACACAAACTCTAACAGAAAATAAAGATGGTATGCTTCCTACCTATTTGCATGGCGATTACATTATCATGATCCCAAATCCCTACAAGAATGGGAAAAGAAAAGAAACTTACTGGCCAATGTCTTTCGACAATCTAGTTCAAATTTCTAATTAAAATACCAGACAGTAGAATTCAGTGATATTAAAAATGCAATACTCTAAGACTAAGCCATTTATTTCAGAAAATTAAGGGTAATTTTACACTTGTAAATCTATCAGTGTAATATACTACATTAATATAAACATAAAGGAAAATTATATAATCATCTCAATAGAAGCAGGAATATAATGTGATAAAATTAGATAACTAGTTAGTTTAAAAACAGTAAAATATATCTTCATAATAAAAAAATACAAATTAAAATCACAATGCAATACCACCACTACAAGAATAAACACAATGTAAAAGATTATAAACAACAAGTGTTGGAGAGGATATACTATTACTAGGAGGAGTGCTAATGGGTTCAAAAACTTTGAAAAACTGATAGCATACACTAAAATTGAACGTACCCATATCCTATAACTCAGAATTTCCATCCCATGGTAGAGGTGTAACAGAAATATGGATATATATTCACTAAAGATATGCACAAGATGCTTAAGGCAGTGCTATTACTAATAATTCCAAACAGAAAATTGCCATATTGTCTGAATGTTGAAGAGATAAGTAAACTGTAGTATATTAATGTATGGAATTTTATCAAAAAATGAGAATGAACAAACTAGAAGTACAATACACATGAATCTAAGAAACATAACTTTGATTATAGGAAGACAGATAAAAAGAGTGCATATTATATGATTCCATGCATTTCAAGTTCAAAATAGAAACAATCTGTGCTGTCAGAAGTGTTAATAGTGGTTACCCTGGGTAACAGTGTAGTGAATGGAATGGGGCGTGAAGGAGATTTCTGATGTGCTTGTAATATCTTCTTCTATCTGGTTAATGCTTACACATGTGTGAGCAATTTGGAATAATTCATTGACCAGTTATCATTTGCACAATTACTCCTATATGTATTATAAATAATTAAATGTTTATACACATATATTATCTATAATAATGTATGCATTGTATATAGTATTAGCTTTCTATTGTGGCTATAACAAATTACTACAAACATAATGGCCTGAAACAATACAAAGTTATTATCTTGCAGTTCTGTAGGTCAGATGTTTGACTTGTGTCTTACCGGGTTGTGTATCTTTTTACAGGCTGTAGGGGAGAAACCGTTTATTGCATTTTTCAGCTTCTGGATGTTGCCCACATTTCTGGCTCATAGCTCCCTTTCTTCATCTTCAAATCTAGCAGCTCTCTGTTCCATTTTCTGTCATCATATCTCTGACTAACTAGCCAAGAAAGTTTCTTCACTTTTAAGAATTCATATGATTAGACTGTACCCACCTGAATAATCTATGATGATCTCCCCATCTCAAGGTTTCTAACTTTGATCACATCTGCAAAATCTCTTTTGCCACAGAAGTTGACATAATCACAGGCTCCAAGTTCTAGGGATCATGATACAAATTTATTTGGGGGCCATTATTCTGCCTACTGTGTGTGTGTGTTTATATACTTAGGAAATTTTCACTTGGCTCCTAAATCTTAATCTGTCTGCCTGTCCACTTTTTATAGTGGAAGAATAATTCTGGACGCCAGTCATGATTTGGATACTTGGTGGGTATATGATTGTGCAAGTTATTTCACTTAGCTTCTTCAAATGTTGTACTTGGAGGCTAGAATAGTCATCTGAAATTAACTATTCATATCTAGAACTGATATCATACAATGACTAATAATAATATAAAACTTAATTTTTACCTTTCATTAAAGTATTTTATAATACAACTTTTAAACTACCTGTGAATTTTTGACTGTGGGAACAAACTAGTCCAATCTCATACAGTTGTTTTCCACAACCCATCTGAAGGTCCAGTTTTAGAAATTTTAAGCCTACAAAATTTTCAAAGAAGTACTATAGGTTGGCTAGTAAGAGATTTAAGAATATTTTGTGTCAACTCAAAACCACTTTTGCTTTGTATTTCTATTTGTATCTTCAAAGATTGTACATAAATTCTTTATTTGAAGCAAATGTAAATGAGATGTGGTACTCATAACTGGATTGCATTGTTTCTAGATGAAAATACACCAAGCTCCAGAAAGACTTTAAAATAGTGGAGTTTAGAGAGATATTGATGCCTTCTTCAGGAAGTGAGAAGTAGTCAACCTACTTTTGATTGTTTTTGAGTTTAAATAGTGTTCTCCTTCAAGTAGCCTTCCACCCACATTACTCTGTGTTTGACACTCTTGAGAACAGTGTAATTAATTTGTGTCACTTCTATGTGTGTCTTTGGTATCACTGTAGTTTGTAAGACACTAAAATGAGGTTGAAATATCCAAACAGTCCCAGGCTGCTCTATTAAGTAAGCAAGAACACAGAAAAATGGAATGGAAGAACCGCAGTAATACACCTGTCCTGAGGCAATCAATCTTGAGTCATATTCCATATTTTTGCATCTCCAAAGCAGTTCATGAATTTGATATGTAATGAATGCTACTGTGAGGGTATGCTTGATAATTTGGAAAGCCTGCTTATAAAATAGTAAACAGTGTGGAGCAAAAGAATAATTAAATACAACACTGTGTGTGTGTCTGTGTGTGTGTGTGTGTGTGTGTGTGTGTGTGTGTGTGGTCTTGTGTACATTGAACTGGGGAGACTGCAGATAAAATTAAAATATTTAAGAATTTTGTTTTTTCCCAAATTATCATTCATTAAAATGTTTCCTTATACATGGCAAAAATTATATGTACTGAAAAATAGCTACTTTTCCAGTAGTCCTGGAAACAAACATCTTGCAATTTTTAAAGATATTTGAACAGAATATAAAATAAAAACCACATTGTGTTGAAGTAATCTAACAATATACATAGAGAAAATTTTAATTTTCTTATTACATAAATATATTATGAATTTATCTATCTTTTTTCTCGTAACTCTCTTTGTCATTGATTAACCTCCTTGTGTAGAATAAGCTATGTGCTTTACATGCATCAGCACAGTTGTCCTCACAAGAATCTGAAGTGACATGCATTTGTATCCCATTTCCAGGGTGAGAAAATAGACAACTTTAGAGAGTTAAGTATTTCTTTTCATCACACAGCCTGTGGGTGGCAGAACTGACATCAAACTCAGGTGTGTCTGAGTCTACCTCACTGCCTTCCCTCCTCAGTGCTATCTGTCAGTTGCACTAGTGGTCATAAACATGAAATACAACGTGGCTGCTTTCCTTTGCTCTTCTTTGTCTTATTTCGTTTATCAATAAGTTATGACTCTGTCTCCATATCAATAAATGAAGCTACAGAGTATTCACTTCAAAGGCTTTACTGTAATGTTACTCATAATTTTCCAGTATTCATGAACATTTATTAGCCAATTAAAATGTTTATTTGTAGCCCATCCCGTGTGAAGTGTTATACTCTAAAGAATATGTTTATAAACATACCTTTGGCTTGTCATTCAATTATTTCTTTCAGATACATTTCTGAAAATTGGATGGTTGCAGCAAAAGGGGAGTGAGTAGATATATTACAGATGAAGGATTTTGTTATTTATGCATTATTAAAATTATTTTCATTTTTAATTGACATAATTGTGCATACTTATGGGGTACATTGTGATGCTTCAAAACATATATATTTTATGTACTGATCAAATCAGGACAATTAGCATATCCCTCACCTCAAACATTTGTCTTTTTTCTGTGGTGGGACCATTCAAAATTCTATCTTCCAGCTATTTTGAGATTAACTGTTGACTCTAGTTACCCTACTGGGGAATAAAACACCAGTACTTATTCTTCTTTTCTAATTAGGATTTTATTATTTGTAACTTTATGTTTGTACAGTAGTATAGAAGACTACTTATTTTTTCTCAGTTTCACTGAAACAAGATACTCTAAAAATGCTACTGTGAAGAGGAAAATATATATTTTTAAAATTTATATTTTATGTTATAGAAATTACATGTTTAGATACTTTTTTGGGCCATTTTATTTTTCACTGCATTCTATATTTATGACCTTTGCATAATTTTTACTAAGTAAATTGATCATTTGATTTTTTTTTTTTTTGAGACAGAGTCTCACTGTGGCCCAGGCTGGAGTGCAGTGGTATGATTATCTCAGCTCACTGCAACTTCTGCCTCTCAGATTCAAGTGACTCTCCTATCTCAGCCTCCAGAGTAACTGGGATTACAGGTGTGTGCCACCACACGTGGCTAATTTTAGTATTTTTAGTAGAGATGGGGTTTCACCATGTTGGCCATGCTGGCCTCGAACTCCTGACCTCAAATGATGCACCCGCCTTGGCCTCCCAAAGTGCTGGGATTACAGATGTGAGCCACTATGCCCATTTGCTTGGTTATTTGATGAATAATTCTAAAAATTATTTACTATAAAATATCCAAAAACATTTTGAATAAAAAAGGAAAAATAGTTTTTTTAAAAAATTAAAATACCACAACTAATACTTTGATTGGAATGCAATAATTTATTGAATTTTAAGTTTATGGGATATTAACATCATTATACTTAAGAAATTTCCAATTCAGTAACATTTATTTGGTAACCAACATGTATTCCAGTTTTCTTTTATGTACCTTAGTAAGGGTTTTATTTTACCATAAATTTATAGTATTAATATGTTTAATCCAAGATAGATTATATTTTTGTTGGTGTTATGAATGAAATATACTTTATCATATTTTCTAAGTGATTTTTAGTTCATAATTCATCATCTGAATTTATTTGTCATATTATTTTATTTTACATATATATGTATGTATGTGTTTTTATGTGCCCAACATTTACATGATACAAACTAAATAGACTTAGTAGATCTGGTAGCCATGACTGACACTATTGGACTACTGAAATGATAAAAGAAAGCAAAATAAATAAATAAGGAAAAGAAAGAAAAAGAGAAAATGGAAAAGCTCATGGGGAGAAGCAAGGCCATTTTTGTTAGTTGATAATTGTATTGAAAATTATGAATCTGCTTTGTTTTGGTACCTAGAAGGTAACACTGAAAATCTCTCTGGACATTTACTTTATGCTTATATACAACCAGAGCAGGTATAGAAATATTTTGTCATTTAATTCTAAATACTTGTGTTTGCAACAAAGCATATTTCTAGAACACGGGAGGACCCTTCTGCTAAAGACTTACTGTTTGCAAATTCAAGGCTAAACTCGTCTCCTTCTATACCCTCCTATAGCTTCTGCTACAACAGTGTCTTGGTTGGAGAGTTCTCTTCTTACTCAAATCAAACATTTTGGAAGCATTCTATCCTTCACTTTAGTTAGGGTGGATTAACTATATCCACTACAGTTAAAGTGGATTAACAAGGCTTCATGGTATTATATGTGGTAGACACATCTTTGTGTGTATTAAATTAAAGACAATTAGCACCATGGAACTAAGATTTTTGTTCAATATGAACAATAATCACCCAGTGAGGTTTAGTTGTTTTCTGTCCTTAACCATTTCTTTAGTTTACATAAATATAAACTCATTGTGCATTTTTAATATAAAATTAAAATTACTTTCCCCTTTCTATACAGAAAACAAACTGATACTCGAAATGTTTGTAACAATAAAAAATGGAAACAAAATTGATTTGTTATAAAATAATCACTAAGACACTTGGAATTAAACACATTTTAGTTTAGGAACTCAGGGTAGAAACAATATTAAGTAAACTCCAAATTTTAACTCACTAAACCCAACAATGAGGGCTTAACTCTCAGAAAGAGAGACCTAGGAACAAAGAAATATCTCAGTATAACCTTTTTTTATTTAGCTGAGAAATCTTCAAATCCTCAAAAAATGTGCATTTGTGCCTGGGCAAGGGGAAATACATTCTAATCTGTTGGAGGCTTTTAAGAATTGTGCATGGCTCCCAAGCCAGAGAGGTGGATATGTATTTTTCCGAAGCTTCCTGTCTGACTCTTCTTAACTAGCCTATAACCTCAGAAGAACTGCTGCTAGCTTATATCCATAAGCATATGAAAAACTGAGAATAGTAAGTATAATTCCCATAGTTAGTATTAAATACTATAACTAAGTTTATGCTGGGACTCTTAAGCCCTTTGTAATATTTTTCACAAATCATTATTAATCATATTCATATCTATTCTTCTGGAGAAAAATCATCCTTATAGTTCCATTCTTATGTGATCCTTTTTTTGTACCCTCCCAATTTTTTCTTCAAAAAATGACCATTTGTTTAAAAATACTTAAAAGATGAATGAATGAAAGAAATAAGTAAAAAATTCAGGTAAGTTATTACTCTGGGTTGTAGAAAAATCTCTTTTTCTGTGGGCATATACATGTTTTACCTCATATTTAGTGCTATTAGATAATACTTTTACAGTTTATCAATAATTTAGTATTTGTCAACATTTCCAGCAAATTGGAAAGCAAGGTATTCTAGCCTCCAGGTCTCTGCATTGCAGCAGCTTCATTCTCTAAACATTTTATTTAATATCTGTCTCCATCTCAGTTCATGATCTTACAGAGAAAGGAGAACAGATAAGCATTCTCATTTCCTATAGCTATTATCAAACTTACTGACTTCCCTGAATCTGCATTCATCTTTTTCCCTTTTTCCTTTTAAAATAAAAATAGTGTCTCATCTGTTGTCTATAGTGAAATTCTCCATTTGATCTTTATCCTATTCTCTTCTGACTCTTCAGATTATTTTTTTCTTTTTCTGTGCCTAGACTAGATTTAAATATTTTCAAATTTTATAATATTTTCATCCTTAAAATTTTTCCTTTGAGATGTATTTCCAGCTACAGCCTTGTCTTCTTCCTCCCTATACACAGTAAACTTATCCTTTAGGTTATCTGTACTTACTGTGCCTACTTCCTCCCCTTGTAGTCACTTCTGAATTCATACCATCCTTGATTTGGCATTTCCAACTCCACTGGTACTGTTCACAAGAGGGTGCCAAGAACCAGTCTGTTGCTAGACCCAGTAAAAACATCCCAGCCTTACCCTGCTTGATTTCACAAAGTACATATATATAGCTTAATAGACTCGACTCACCTCTCTTTCTTGGAAAATGTGTTTCTTTGGCATTCATGCCTGCAGATTTTTCTGGGTTTTCTTCTACCTTTGGTTGCTTTTTCTCTTTTAAACACACACACACACACACACACACACACACACACACACACTCACTCTGTATTCTTTGAATGTTAAGGCTCCTCCGAATTCTTTCCTTCTACTCTTATTTCTTACTGCAGACTCCATGCCACCTTTTCTCCAACCTAGCTCAATACTCTTCTCTACATCCTCTGCTGACATTCACTGAACTGAAAATCTGTCATTGGGACCTCCAAACATTCAGATTCTTCCATGTTGATTATCCATGCTTTTACCTAACTTCTGCTCATGGATTATTTCTCAGCTAAGATCTAAAATCCTCTGGAAAACGTAACCTCACTAAATGCCTTTCTGATATGCTGCCCTAAATCTACTTCTCCTTTACCATTAACAGAGTGCATTGAAATTGCCTGTTTTTTTTTTTTAATATTTCTCCAATTAGACTGGAATGTAGAGAACATATGTGCCGTCATAGCACTAAACATATGCTCATATCTGGCATATAGAAGTTGCTTAATGAATGTTTGTCAAACTATATGAATCAATAAATTACACTACAAATATACATTCTTGTTATTTTAACATTGAGCCCTTAAAGAAATCCAGAATAAATTATTGAATAGATAATTTGTAAGTACTTTGAAATTAAAGTGCTGATGACTAGAAGGCACCATGGAGTCACAAAGAACAAGTCATGCCCTATTAAGTGGATTCCCTCTGGTAGATGAGACTGCCCTAGATGCAGTGCTTAAATGTTTCTCTTTGGAAATGCATTTGCTACTGAAGTATCTAATAAGTCTTATGATCTCTTGTGTCATTGTGGACAAGATACTGAGATGATATAAAATATAAAACAGGGAATACTCTTACCACTCCTGTTCAACATAATATTGGAATTTCTGGGCATAGTAAACAGGCAAGAGAAAGAAATACAGGGTATTCACATAGGAAGAGAGGAGGTCAAATTGTCTCTGTGTGCAGACAACATAATTCTACATTTAGAAAACCCCATTGTCTCAGTCCAAAAACTCCTTAAGTTGATAAGCAACTTCCACAAAGTCTCAGGATACAAAATCAATGCGCAAAAATCACAAGCATTCCTATACACCAACAATAGACAAGTGGAGAACCAAACCATGAATGAACTCCCATTCACAATTGCTGCAAAGAGAATAAAATACCTAGGAATACAGCTAACAAGGGATGTGAAGGAACTCTTCAGGGAGAGCTTCAAACCACTGCTCAAGGAAATAAGAGAGGACACAAGCAAAAGGAAAAAAAATTTCATCCTCATGGATGGGAAGAATCAATATCATAAAAATGGCCATACTGCCCAAAGTAATTTATAGATTCAATGCTATTTCCATCAAACTGCCATTGACATTCTTCAGAGAAATAGAAAAAAAACTACTTGAAATTTCATATAGAACCAAAAAAGAGCCTATATAGCCAAGACAATCCTAAGCAAAAAAAAGAAAGCTGGTGACATCATGCTACCTGACTTCAAACTACACTACAAGGCTACAGTAACCAAAATAGCATGGTACTGGTACCAAACAAACAGACATATAGACCAACAGAACAGAACAGAGACCTCAGAAATAATACCACACATCTATAACCATCTGATACTTGACAAACTTGACAAAGTCAAGCAATGGGGAAAGGATTCCCTGTTTAATAAATGGTGCTGGGGAAACTAGCCGTAGGCAGAAAACTGAAACTAGACCCCTTTCTTATACCTTATATAAAAATTAACTCAAGATGGATTAAACACTTAAATATAAAACCCAAAACCATAAAAATACTAGGGGAAAACTTAGGCAATAGCATTTAGGACATACGCATGGGCAAAGACTTCATGACTAAAACACCAAAAGCAATTGCAACAAAAGGAAAAATTGATAAATGAGATCTAATTAAACTAAAGAGCTTCTGAATAGCAAAATAAACTAGCATCGGACTGCACAGACAACCTACAGAATGGGAGAAAATTTTTGCAATCTATCCATTTGACAAAGGTCTAATATTCAGAATGTACAAGGAACTTAAACACATTTACAAGGAAAAAACAACCCCATCAAAAAGAGGGTAAGGAATAAGAGCAGACAATTCTCAAACAATGACATTTACTTGGTCAACAAAGATATTTTAAAAAGCTCAACATCACTGATCATTAGAGAAATGCAAATCAAAACCACATTGAGATACCATCTCATGCCAGTCAGAATGGCAATTATTAAAAAGTCAGGAAAACAGTAGATACTGGTGAGGATGTGGGGAAATAAACACCTTTACACTGTTGGTGGAAATGTGAATTAGTTTAAACATCGTGGAAGACAGTGTGGCAATTCCTCAAGGGTCTAGAACCAGAAATACCATTTGACCCAGCAATCCCAGTACTGGGTCTATAGCCAAAGGAATTTAATCATTCTACTGTAAAGACACAAGTGGCCTGGTGCAGTGGCTCACACCTCTAATCTCAGCACTTTGGAAGGCCAAGGTGGGAGGATCACCTGAGGTTCAGAGTTTGAGACCAGCCTAACCAACACAGTGAAACCCTGTCTCTACTAAAAATACAAAAAAAAAAATTAGCAGGGCATGGTGGCAGACAGCTGTAATTCCAGCTACTCGGGAGGCGGAGGCAGGAGAATTGCTTGAATCCAGGAGGTGAAGGTTTCAGTGAGCCAAGATTGCACCATAGCAAAGACATGGAACTAACCCAAATGCCCCTTAATGATAGACTGGTTAAAGAAAATGTGGTACACATACACCATAACATACAAGGCAGCCATAAAAAGAAATGAGATAATGTCCTTTGCAGAAATGTGGGTAAAGCTGGAAGCTATCAACCGGAGGAAACTAACACAAGAACAGAAAACCAAACACAACATGTTCTCACTCATAAGTGAGAGTTGAACAATGAGAACATCTGGACACAGGAAGGAGAAAAACATACACCAGGGCTGGGACCAGTTGTCGGGTAGGAGGTAAAGTAAAGAATGAGCATTACGAAAAATAACTAATGCATGTGGACCTTAAAACCTACATTACTGGTTAATAGGTGCAGCAAATCACCATGGCACACACGCGCACGTGAGTGCACACACACACACACAGACACACAGCAAACCTACACACGTTCTGCTTTTGTATCCCAGGACTTAAAGTAAAATAAAAAAAATAAAAATGGAATAGTGACATTTCTAATAGGTCTCTTAGTGATATGGTTTGGCTATGTCTCCACCCACATCTTATCTTGAATTTTAGTTCCCATAATCCCTACATGTCACAGGAGGGACCCGGTGTGAGGCAATGGAATCATGGAGGTGGTCTTCCCCATGCTATTCTTGTGATAGTGAGCGAGTTCTCATGACATCTGATGGGGCACCCCCCTTTGCTCTTTTCTCATTATTTTTCTCCTTCCTGCTACCATGTGAAAAAGGACGTGTTTGCTTCCCCTTTCACCTTGATTGCAAGTTTCCTGATGCCTCCCCAGCCCTGTAGAAGTGTGAGTTAATTAAATCTCTATCCTTACCCAGTCTCAGGAAGTTCTTTATAGCAGTATGAGAATGAATGGATACACTGGGGCTACAGAGGTAGCATTTGATTTGCTTTGTTCAACAATTTTACAAATGCCTTGGATAAAGATATAGGAGGTTTTTTTTTTTTTTCTTTTTCTATAGTAGAAGCTTTAGAATGGAATATTTGCAAAGCACTGAGTCTGGGTGATAATTTCTGTTAGGGATATCCTTGTCAAAGAAGATATTTCTATCCTGAGTGGGAGTTTGGCTATATAATTTCCAAAATCTTTTCCATATTTAAAATGTCATGATTCTGTGAAGTATTATCATTTCAGGATGTGCTGGAGATGACTGTGTAATCCTAGAATGTTCTACATAATGCAAATTACAGGGTATATCACTGACAAAGAATAAGAGAGTTAAGTGTATCACCTTCTCTACCTGGGACTTTTCAAAGAATACAGAATGAAAAAGACAAAAATGAAGACTGCAACATTATGTGACAATAGATCTTCAAGAGATATGTAGGAAGCAGACCCCTCCAAAATTCATGCATTTTAGGTGGTAACATTTGGATTATTTATCTATTATCTATAAACCGTATATGTTTAAACTGTTTGACTATATAAAGAATCTAGCTGTAATACTGTTTCTTTCTTAGCTATTTAGGATGTTTTAAGAACTTTGGGAGTTTTTATTGTTGTTGTTATTGTTTTTACCTCCTTCAAAGCTGATCTCTGTCTTTAGCGTCACCTTAAGTACCAAAAAGCTAAATGGAGCTTTTATATGGTCAAATTCATAACCTCTGTGTTTTTAAAATCCTTTTAAATGATAATGAATCTGCATTGCTGTAGAGTTTAATGTCATTTTCTGTCTTCGGTGCAGACAGAGGGTTCTCCCCCTGTCAGATATGATTTGGAAAGGACATCAGAGGCCAAGGAACATTGTTGGCTTGGATAAGCTCCACAGATGAAAAGGCTTAATTGAGGGACTGGCTAAATTTTGGTAGGCAGTATATGAGTGAAGTGCTGTTTCCAAATGGTGTTTGAATAATTGTATCCAAATAAGAAGCTTTTCAGGTTTGACTTTTGTGACCTTTTAAGTAGTAAATTGTCACACATTTCAGCTGAGCTAATATTCCACCAAATGGATTCATTTGAGACTTCTGATTACAGTTGAATGGTTGAAGTACAAAGTTAATAAGCATTTGCTACATCTTCTCAGTTCTTTCTTTAGAAAAACTATCACATCAGACCCTTTCTTTCTGTTTCTACTGCCATGACTCCCATTCAGACCTTTATTGCCTTATATGTATTTTATTGTGATGATTTCACAATGGGTCTCCAGGTCTCCAATGTCTCTGCTATCTAATTTTTTCGATATGAACTATCAAAATTTTTAAAGGTGCTGTTTTGATCACAAATAACTACCCTTTGTAAAAACACTCCATGGGTTCTCATTGTTTATACAATGAAACCCAAACTACTCAGCATGTGTTTGAACACCTAAGCCAACCTATCCTTGCCAAAAATTTCATTTCTATCAAATAAATTACTAATTGAAACTGTCTTAAGATCCTGCCCCTAAGCATTTAATGACAGTATGGTTCTCCCCTGAAGTGTTGCCTTATACTAATACCCATTTGCAAGGTTCTTCCCCTCCAGATTTCTTTAGCTCTCCAGATGGAAGAGATCTGTATGTTCTTGGTGATCTTAATGCTGTTACATAAACAACTCATTGTTGTGCAATTAATCTTCTATTATCTTGTAACACCTCTTTTATTATTATAATTGAACTTTATTATTTCTTATCATATTCTTATGCATTTGAGGGAAGAAAATCATAAATATATTTTCAATTATATCTAGTATAGAGTCTACAGTGATCTTCTTGGCCCCATTTACTTGTAAACTTCAAATAACTTCAACTGAAATTCATATACCTCCACTTGAAATATTGTTGTTCTCACCCTATCTTTAAGCTTCCATTTGGTGATAATAATATGGTTTTTAGTCTGGGAGAAGCTAGACACCAAAATCACTAGTTTAATATTATCAAGTTATTTAGAAGTTTATCTTTCTAGTTGTGCAATTTTTTTCTAATAACTGTGTTCTTCTCCTATTGCAGGAGATCAAGCTCACATCCCACTAAGAATCATTGTTCATTGCTCTAGTTTCCTCATTAATAGTTTTCTATCTCTATCTCCATCTATTGTCAACTTCTGGCCTCTTTCAAAACTGACTGGTCGAATTTAGCAAGCCTGCCTAATTTTACCAGATCCTCTATATACTCGCCAGTCCTGCTTTTGCCAAGCTTTTAGTCTAACAGTGTCTTTCATATAATAAATGTTCCATAAATAAGAGAGGATTTCATCTGATATTATTCTATCAAGCCTGCCAGTCTCCTGGAACAATAAACAACACATGTATCCATACATGTACAATTTGATCTCTACTGTTGTTCTTCTGTGATTTAAATCTGACAGCCTAAAATTAAGCACAGTTTTTGGTCAAATTGCCTAAATACTAAAGGTAATTATTCTTTTTCCAGGATAATTGCTTGTTCTCTGTTTTCTTTTACTTTCTCCTTAAGAATCTTTCTCCTGCCTCTGTCCATTTTCAACCCGATTCCCCTACTTTTATTATCAAGAACACAAAAACTTTAATAGGAGAAAACATTGGTTGAAAAGCCATGTTTTGTATTATGTGTTTTATAGTTTTGAATTGTAAAGGACACTGATTTTTAATTCTAATAGCCTTGTATGTTATAATCAGAAGGGAGCTGTTCTTCCTGATTGTAAATAATGTATTTTCCAAGTGACCTCAAATATTTCAGTTCATGAGAGTCACTAAGTGCTTTGACACTGCTCTGTCATTTGTCATTGAAAGTATTAAAGAAATACATTATGTGTTTCTGAGAAGAGATGTTATGGAAGAGATACTAGAACCACACAATGGTTAAACTAGGTGACTGACTTGTCCTGAATGCACATCGGAATCACTTGAGAATGTTTTTTAAATGTCTGAGCACCTTAAGTTTCACTTTAGTAATTTGTGGAGATGGCACTTGAGTGTGTGTGTACACATGTGTGTGTGCATCTCAATGGATTCAAATGCGAACCCAGAGTTGAGAACCAGTTTAATTAGTGATATTTCAGTTCAATTTTAGTTTCAAACTTACTTATTTTATAATTCTATAATTAAAACTATCTGTAAGTTTGAATATTTAATTCAAATATGTCTGTAAATTCTATTAAAATCCCATCATAAGACTTAAAATTAAGGTGGCCATTAAAATCAAAATAGTAATATTATTTAGCCAGTTCCCTTAGTACAGTAAGAACCATGGAATTGAAAGTATTTTCTTTTCAATTTTGTTGGACTAGAGAAAGTTTTGTTTTTTTTTTTTTTTGTTTGTTTTGTTTTTTTATCAAAGCGAGCTTCTATTGCTACTGAAAAACTTATTCAGAATTTAAATTTGGCAGATATTATTATTCCTTAGCATTAGGGTTTTTGTATCCTTTTTGGTCTTTGAAAGCATTAGCAGAGAAAAACACTTCAATTGGATAAGCATTCACAGAACTTCTAGTTGTCCAGGACTTTACAAAGTCTGATATAAATACAGAGAAGTATTTGATCCATTTACATTCTCAAGAAATTTGTTAGGCAGCATGAGTAGCCAAAATTTACATTCAGAAAGCAATTATTGAACTATATGAAAACATCATATGATTGAATAGAACCTAATGCCAGAATATGTGTGCGTGTGTATATAAAATGACTCATCAGGAAGAGAAGACACCAAAATTCAAATAAACTATGGACTATCTAAGGTATGAGAGAATCAGATGAAAAGAAATAGAATCTAAAAAGTAAGATGGGTAGAGAGAAACTAGGAGATTGGGAAGAAGAAAAAAGAAACAAAGGAGAGGAATGATCAAATGTTAAACTGTTGGTTTCTCTTTTGTGAATTGCCCCAGTATCAGCAAAACATCTAGAATAATATCATGCTCTAACATACTAATATAACTGGATCTAACTATTTCAATTTCTGCCCTGGTTTAAATCATCGATGAATTTAGGCATAACCCCAAAATAAGTGTCCAAGATTACAGTCCTCACATTTTTCATCATCCATTTTCATAATATTTCCCACTATATTTGTTACTACTCTGATAGAGTGGAAATGATCAATCAGGATTTTCACATTCCAACCTCTGATTTGTCTACTGAGTGGACTAGGAAAATTATTTCTTTGTGTCTCTGTTTCCTTATCTGCAGAATGGTATAATAATGCCATTGCTTGAAAGGAAATGATACATCCAGTTATGTTTAGGTAGTATCTGTGTTGTGAGAATTTAGATTTTACATTATGTAATTAGCACTGTGCCCAGCACAGTGCAAGCACTGACTAAGTGGTAGCTGTTATTACTGTTTTCATTATTATTTGGCTCATAGACATATTGTTTCTGAATAAACAGAAGCAGCCTTTCAAAGTGAACCTGTGGGCTTATTGAACAAAAGAAAGAGTTCAAAATTTGCATGCCTTTGGAAGCAGGTATCTCATAGTCATCTTTACGTCACTGCTCAGGATTTTAATGTTATGTGAAATAGGTCTATCATAAAACATGTCCTAAGAAGAAAGCCACTTTCATCCGTGAGGCTAAGAGAACTACATTGTGCACTCCAGGCTTTTTTCCATTCATTTGCCCAAAGATAAGCAGCAAGCTATTACACTCTTGTAGGGCTGTCTTCAGACACTATTTCTGGCCACCACTTGTGGGAATGCTTTATGAGATGTCAGTGTGTGAGAGAAGAGATAGCATGGTTTGTCATGGGCTGATAGGCCACATTCTGCTACAAACTGATGGCTTTGTCTTTTATCACTGTTACAGGCTTATTTAACAAGCTGTGACTCTGTGGTTCATCACAAAGAAAACTGTCATCCCTAGACTTGTGGTCTGAACATCCTTTCATCTTCTATGCCAATAGGATCTGTCATGTGACATCAAGCAGACCAGAAACTCCAGATGGACTATGTGGCTGCAACCATGTAACAAGGAAGGTTTGTACTGGCATAGATCCAGGCTTTGCACCTTTGATTAGATTACATGGATGGGAAAAACATATGTAAGCTTTCAAGTTGTGCACACTGATAATATGTCACAAGTATCACCTTAAAGGAACTGGTACAACTCGTTGGGTTTAGGTAATAATTATTTATCATGGTGTTATTCTGAATAATAGATAAATCAATTAAGATTGATTTGCTCCACCTTCCCCCCATCTTAACAAACTGTTCTCATCTCTAGGTATTAATAACATGTAATTTTTGAAGCAACTGTATAACTTTAATTATTAATGATGTCTCAAAATTGTTAATAGGTTAATACTTTGGGGGGTGTGTGTGTGTGTAGCAATTCTGTAAATATTGTTTCCTGTACTCAGAATATCAATTAAGAAATAACATATCCAGAAATCTAAACAGAAAATTCTCCAACATTTTCAGAGGAGTTCTGTGGCTGACAGTTGAGGGATTTTCTTAACTTAAAACTTTTCACCACAGTCTGTAAAACATATGTTAGCATTGGAAGCTGGGCCCTACCCTGCTGAGTTCAGCACATTGTCTGACCCTGGGACATAGCATTATGCTATAGCTCTGACTTAGCAGATCAGACTAAACTACTTTGGGGACATTAAAATATAAATATTTCATAGTGCCCTCATGGGATTGAATTTAAACTAAAACACTTAAAAGCCTCGGTCGTTTGGTCTTCCTGATGATTTCTGCATTTTTCTTCTGTTTACAATTTCACGTTTTGCAAAGTTACGTCTTATAGTTTACTTTTGACTTTTTGCTACTGTATTTTATAAATTCAAGAATGTTTAAAGCTGACATCTTGGCTGAAAAAATGAAATCTAAAGGTGAAGAAATATATCGGTTAGCAGTTATCTCTTACAAAAGGACAAGATTGCTATACTAAAGGGGAGCTTTTACTAAAAAGTGAAAATGTAGACAGTAAGCACAGAACAGAGAGTGAACTCAGGGACACCATGCACACTGAACACTGCACAAAAGTGCCAGCTGGGCTTCTGAGTAAAGACTCAAATTCAGATCAGTGTTCAGATCACTGAGCAGTGTGCTGATCAGAGTATATCTGCCCAAAGGGAATGCCGTATCTGAAACATTGTCATGACCAAGGCCAATTGCAACCCTTTCATCAAGATAAATTCTCTTTGTGCACAAAGACACCAGATAAATTACCAATGAGTGCATCAGGTAAATAGAAGGCAGACATTTAACAAACAAAACATTTGCTAACATAAAATTATCACCCCCAGATATTCCCAGAACTATAGAAAAGAGAATATAGAATTTGATAGTCGACTGTAAATACTGCTTTAAGTATTTAAACAATATAATAGACTTTCTACATTTCTGAATTTCTTCATAGAGTTTTAAGTATTCTTGGGAAATCTATATAATGGGTAAGACTAGGTTTTACCTTCTTAGTATTCCCTTACCTCAAATACATGAGAAGTATTTTACCTAAAGAGATACAAATATTTATTGTAACTAATACATTTATCTAGATAAATTGTAATTTATCTTGATGAAAGGGATGTAATTAGCCTTGCTTATGACAGTGTTTCAGATGTGCATTCCCAGTCTTTGCCAAATTTGTGTTTCAACTTTTGGATAACCAAGTTTTTCCAATACGGTGGTGAAGGTATTCTCACTACTAAACAAAGAGAATATGTACAGAGGAATACTTAGGGAGAATTTTTGGTTATAATCTAGAGTGAGTTAGTGACCTATTTGCGATCTTGGGCAAATAATTTAACTCTTCTATGCCAGATTCAATGAGAATAGATGAAGCATTGGGGCACTTTCTACCTCACCAACTATGCATGTACTACATTAACTTTATTTTTAAAAAATAATTTATATGTAAAATTAATATTCAATAATGAGATTTTTTAAAATAATGTCCATATAAAAACTTCTGTTTTTTAGAAACAAAGTGCAATAGAAATAGAACATTTATGAACCAGAAGAGCTTTATTTTCTATAGTACCTTGATTCTATATGACTTTAAGGAAAAAAAGTTATATAGAATACAAAGGGAAAGCTGAGTAATATATACATAGATTTATAATAAGGGAATCAATCTATCCCTTAACCAAAATGCTTAGATGATAAGTGTTTCAGATTTTGGATTTTATCAAGTTTTGAAATGTTTTCACATATCTAATGAGATTCTTAGGGATAAGACCAAAGTGTAAACAAAATTTATTTAGTTTTCATATGTAACTTGCACAAATAACCTGAAGGAAATTTTATTTAATATTTATAATAATTTTTGCATGAAACAAAGTTGTGACAGTTTTGATTACAACCCATCACATGAGGTCAGATGTGAAATTTTCCACTTGTGAGGGCAAGTTTCAGATTTTGGAGGATTTTAGAATTAAATTTTCAGATTATGGTTGCTTAGCCTGTATATACATAGGATTCCTATATTTGACATTCATATGTAATCAATTTCGTGGTCAACTGAGGTCAGTTAATTCAATGGAAAAAGATGTTTGATTCTATCATTTAATTGAACAGAATAAAATCTTTAAATTTAAACTGAACAACAAATATTATATATTAAGCCAGTTGCACACATGGCATATTCACATAGTTGTGAATATATTACTTAGAATATACATGTTCTTGCATCTTCAAGATCACCTGGCAAGATGCGAGACAATCTCACACAAAATCCATTCCATTCAGAATATCCATTAAATTGAGGAATTGTATTTGGCATAAATAGCTTTCACTTTGGTTTACCATCAGGCTACCAACAAATAGTGCAAATGATATATGAAACAATGATGCAAACGACTAAGAAAATGTAGCTCCCAATGAGAACTAGCAATTCCCTAGTTTCTCATAAGGATGCCTCCCAAGTTTTGTAATCAGTGTGATTTATGTAGAATGAAGATTTTGGCAGACTGAAGTAATTTCCAGCTGTTTACTTTCTGTAATTCAGGCTGGATGAAAGCCATGTCAATATACAAAAGTCATCTACTACATTTAAAGCAAGTCCTTCCTGTGAGGCACAAGTTTCACTTCTTATGGTGTCATTGAGCCAACAGCAGCTCTGTCTGTGAGCTCCTACCAAGAACTTGTCAGAAATTAGATGTTCCCTAAATTTTTGTTAAAATAACTCATCAGAGTTTATGTTATTCATCACTTCGGACATCACTTGGGGGGATCAGGATGATCTACTAGATTCTCACGAATATAGCAAACCTTGCTATTATGGTTACTCTAATAGGAAGCAAGCAACTTGAAAATAACAAATGAAATATTTTATTGTAATATGGAATAATGTTCATATTTCTCCTTTGCTTTTACACAGTCCATCTCAAGACTGTAGCTAAAAGATTATTACCATGCTCATACTTGTCAGACTTTAAATAGAAGTACTACTTTATATTCTTTGAAATTAGATCTCATATTGGTTTTAATTCCAAAGACTAAGTTGTGCATCTTTGGTGGCCAAGTTTTCATTTTCCTCCTTCAAATCAAGTCACTAGAAAGTAAGTCAGATAAGAGCCAAAAAACAAACAAACAAACAAACAAACAAAAAACCCACAAACTGCTGGAGAACTATCTTGGAAAGCCTCTGTGAACATCAGATATTCCCAGTTGGGAATGTCAATAGCATTGTTTATAGGGTGACTATTTGTGTTTCACAGAGAGATTAAGCAAGATTTAGCAGCTTGCCAGCGTAAATCCATCATATTGATTACATTAAGACCCAAGAAATATCCCTGCTTGGATGAAACTAGAAACTATCATTCACAGCAAACGAACACAAAATCAAACACCGCATGTTCTCACTCATAAGTGGGAGTTGAACAATGAGTACACATGGACACAGGGAGGGGAACATCACACACCAGGGCCTGTCGGTGGGTAGGGGGCTAGGGGAGGGAGGGCATTAGGACAAGTACCTAATGTAGATGACAGGGCGATGGGTGCAACAAACCACCATGGCACATTATACTTATGTTACAAACCTGCACATTCTGCACGTGTACCCTAGAACTTAAATTATAATAAAATTTAAAAAAAGAACCAAGAAATAAATATTAATATATTTCTTTTATAGAGCCAACAAGTTCTCCAGTCATTTAACAGGACATCACTTTTATTAAATATTAGCCATGTTAGCAAAACTAAATGTAATTTGTGGTGGCTTGTTAAAACTAAAATTCCTGGCATGTTAATATCACAGCTAAAAACACTAACCTGAAACAACATAATGTGATTCAAAGAGATTTGGATGTCCACCACTCTTCTCTGAACCCCAGTGATATATGGCTTCTATAACTGAAATCAAACTAGGAACAGTCACCACAGTGGTTCAGGAGTAGCTCAAGAACACAATTAGTGCAGCTTTGTTTTTGAATATTATATGACAAGTTGGAGAGGCTAAGTGATATTTCCATAGACTTCAGTGTTTGTTCAATAACTTATGAAAATTCTATTTGGTCTCACTAAGTAAAACAGAAGAAAAATATTTTTATGCTCAATTTTTAGCTTTGTTTCCCCTTTCGACTGTCAAGATCAAGTCTCTATTTCTGGCTCTCATTTCATATGTTTCAAGTTGATATCTACTATAAAAAAATAATAGCCAATTTGTATATGAAGCACCTTTTTGCAAGCTGTTGTGTATGGGCATGTTAGATCTGCTTTCCCAGTACAATAGCATTTTGAATATTTTATAGCTATTCCTGAGTTGAATTCATTCACTGACATCTGTCGCAGAACAATAAGCGTTTTGTAATCACTTTGTCTGTGTTTTCTAAACTCACACTACTTTTATTTTTCCTTGAGAGAGATCAGAAATGCAGAGATGAATAATTAGCCACCCCATCTACCTGTTTTGTGGCAGTCATTCTCGTTTGCAACATTTTATTTGTAAAGAGCTTAAATGAGAACATTAACAACAATTTATAAAGCACCCCACTCAAAAACAGAATCTGGAATGGAGTACATAATAATAAACAAAAAAGGAGCATGTGCATACAGACAGCTGCGAGTGACACACACACACACACACACACACACACACACACACACACACACACACACACACACACGCACGCCCTAAAGTGGGAAATCTCCCTTAGAAAGTCAAGCAATGGTGAAGGGAAAGATGTGTGAGAAGGGAAGGGAAGTGAATAAAGAGGCAAAACAAACTTTAAATCCCCCAAAATAGTATTCAGATAGTGAAAGGAAATTTTCTTGCCTGTGTTGCTTACAAAAAATATGCACAAAATGAAATTTAAGTTAATAGTGTTCTATGTCGGGCTTATACTATCGAATATTTCCAATGTACTCAGTTTCATGAGTTTTGCCTCAGGAAAATTACAACATCCCACTCAGAAATAGATGGAGTGGGGAAGGTTGCTGGATTAGAAATCAGAAGCCTCAGATTCTAGTTTCAGATTGAATGCTGCCTAATTATGTGACTACAGATGTTATTTAACCAAACTGTGGTTTTCATCATCAAGCAGGAAGAAAATATTTTGAGATTCAAATAATGTAAAAAGTATTTTAAAATATATGAAATATAGCAAAAATTAAAATTGCAAATGTAAATATATAGATATACAGAATATGTAGAATGTACAGTTCCTTAAGTTAGAATTTTCATCATATCTTTGTGTGTGCTTGTATACATAACATAATTTAAGTGTATGTAGCTCTTGAAATATTTGCAGTAGTTACAATTTATTGAGGGTACAAACAGACTGTATTTTAACTATGGAGCAGTCATAAGAGAGGATAAGTGCATTCCATTCCTATTTATTTTATCATTAAGCCTATGATATACATGCTGAACATTTTGTCCTTTTAATTTCACAAAAATGGAGATAGAATAGAAAAACCAAGCAAAATAATTTATTTTTTGATTTCTCATGCAAAAGGTCAAGGAAATTCAAGTTTAAGAGCAGTATTAGTGAAGGAATAAGATTATTAGTAAGTAAAAGTAATGAGTAGTTGAAACAAAAAGAGAACATTTATCACAAATAATTAGACGATCACATAGGATGAAAACTCTTTTCTAGTCACACACAGACAAAAACTGTGCCTTTTCAATTAAGTAAAGTTTTCCATCAAGAGCAATAAAATCCCATTTTAACAAATAGCAAAAAAAGTTAAAAATCTGATTTCACAAATTCTTATCTAACAAATCAGCATCTGGGTAAGGTGGCAGATTATGTATGCTTATTAGTGTGTTTTGGAGTATAAATATGCACATATGTAAGGTAGAATCATGGTGACAATCTATGAGCAAAAAGAAAATAAAATTTTTTCTCTCCTCTGTATTTTTCTATAGTCAAAACGACAAGTGTAGGGGAAGCAAAGCAAATAAAAATAGATTCAGATTATTTGTATGGGAGTTTATGACTGAGTTCTAATTCTAAGGTGGATGATAATGATGCTAGATATCTTGCAACTGTAACATTTTCTATAACAGTGTGTCTATAACACATTAAGTGTCAAAGTCATTATTTGTTATCAGTGAGATAAATTGCTTGCCAGAGGTAGCTAGGCCTGTGGTAACACACTGTTTATTCACGTTGATCAAATTTACCCTCTGGAACAGCTTATATTATCAGATAATGCTTTTGACTCTGGGAAGGAAAGGGAAGGGAGGGGTGGGGAAGGGAGAGGGAAAAGAAGGGAAGAAGGAGGGAAAAGAAAGGAAGGCAGAGAAGGGAAGAAAAAGGGAAGGTAAGGAGGGAAGGGAGGAAGGAAGGAAAGAAGGAAGGAAAAAGAATTAAGGGAGGGAGGGAAGGAGAGTTACAAACAGTATATTTACAATTTTAAAAGAATTTCTAGTAATTTGTGGCTAACTATAGTAGACAAATATTTTAATGTCAGCTCAGAGATTCATGACCTCATTAAGACCCTTAGTGATCCTAAATTATGTTTTCTGATACAATCAATTTACTACAGTAAAATCTAAGTCATCTAGCTACTTTTGTGCTTGGATTCTATCAAACAGAGACAAATACAAGAAAAAAGTGAGTCCCAGGAGGCTAACATTAAAAAAAAATACTGAATATTTCCTCTGGGCCAATAAATATTCATTTCAGTGATTTCTACCTTATTATTTATTCTTTTTGAGAATGTAGATCCCTGAAGCATTTTAGGATTCTGTGTTAGCAAGGAAAGTCTCAGGTTGTTTTGCTTCTTAAGATAGAAAAATGTACAAAAATATATTTACAACACTTTGGAGACTTTTTTGCAAAGTCAAGGCCAAAAAAAAATAAAATCCAAGTTAAAGAGAACAGCTCAATTCTGTAGCATGCCAGTCAATCAAATTTTTATTAAGTTTAAGAGTGATAACATCCTCTGGGAAATGACTCTGCCTGTACCCTTTGACATATATAATGTGATTTCACATTTTAAATCATTCAGTATTATTTTAGTATTACAATATTTTTTTATAGTTTCAATATCATACAAAGAATTTCTGTACTGAATCAAACAACTTCTTAGCATAATTTCATTCTATGGGGACAGCTATTGCATTAATCTCCTGAGCTATAATGTGAATATTTAATATTCTACTTTAATAATAATGATTAATTTACCTGGTTAAGGAATATTATTTTTTCAAATATCAAGAATAATATTTTTAAGTTTGGTCTCAATACTTGAATGGTGTGAAGTTACCCAGGTAGTGTGTTGTATACTTTAGAGACAAATAATTCACTTCTCTTTCACTACAAAATCCCATCCTATTGCTGGTTGCTGGTGTGTTTGGGTTGTTGTGTCTTGTTTTCCCTTCCACTTCTGACTTGCTGCTCTTTAAGTCTGGGTTGCCAGAAGAGACAGGTGGTGCATGAAGGTTACTTAAAACAGTGCCAATTTTAGCTCTGCGGCAAACATGGGTAAAATCAAGTGGAAACTGATGTCAGGATGGGAGAGAAGTTGAAAATTACAAATGGGTGTGATCTTTTTTCATCCTTTGGATGCATTTTTAACATTTTCTCTTGTTATAGCTAGATATCAATAGAGACTTCTGAAATTTTGATTAACAAATTATATTATTGATATATTCTGTACCAGACACTGCAATACAATATATCATTTAGTTTTTGTAACATTTCTACATGGTAGCTAATATTATATACATTTTACAAATGAAGTATCTGAGGCTTACAGTAAAGTGACCTACCCAGGATTGAATGTGGCTAAAATATAGCAAAGCTTAAATATAAATAGAACTGCAGTTACATCAGCAGTTGTCAGCTAGGGGCAATTCTGCCCTCCAGGGGGCATTTGCTAATGTTCAGAGGAGACATTTTTGGTTTCACAACTGGGAAAGAACAGTACTGGTGTCTGGTTTGTAGAGGCCTGGGACACCAATCAGTAGCCTGTAACACACAAGACAAATCCCCAGGCAAATAGTTTTTAAGCTCTAAATTTCCGTGGTATTGAGTTTGACAAACCCCGAAATAGAGGTATTCAAACACTAAGTTTAATTTTTTTCTTATCACAACATTATTTTTTCCTCTGAGACAAATAACATAGATTTTACTGTAGTAAATTGATTGTATCAGAAAACATAATTTAGAATCACTAAGGGTCTTAATGAGGTCATGAATCTCTGAGCTGACATTAAAATATTTGTCTACTTACTATACCTATAAATTACCAGAAATTATTTTTAAAATGTACAATATACTGTTTTTAACTCTCCTTCCCTCCCTTTCTCCCTTGATTCCCTTTCTTCCCTCCCTTCCTCCCTCCCTCCCTCCCTACCTCCCTCCCTTCTTTCCTTCCATCCTTCTTTCCTTCCTTTCCTCCTTCCTTCCTTCTTTTTTTTCCCCCAGAGCCAAAAGCATTATTTGATTATATAAGCTGTTCCCGAGGACAAATTTGATCAACATGAATAAACAGTGTGTTACCACAGGCTTAGCTACCTCTAGCAAGCAATTTATCTCATCTATAACAAATAATGAGTTCTACACTAAATATGTTATAGACA
Source organism: Cheracebus regulus (assembly GCA_963574635.1). Lineage (NCBI taxonomy): Eukaryota > Metazoa > Chordata > Mammalia > Primates > Pitheciidae > Cheracebus > Cheracebus regulus. The sequence goes on from CAUYQU010092346.1 coordinate 30,257, forward strand.
TATTGTTATAGACAATATTATAGTTACTAGATATCTAGCCATCATTATCATTCACCTTAGAATTAGAACTCAGTCATAAACTCCCATACAAATAATCTGAATCTATTTTCTTTTGCTTTGCTTCTCCTGCACCTGTCCCTTTTGACTACAGAAGAATCATAGAGGAGAGAAAAAATTTCATTTCCTTTTTGCTGATAGATTGTCACCATGATTCTACTTTACATACATGCATATATGTACAAAAATGCACACAAATAAGCGTACATAATCTGCCACCTTACCCAGATACTGATTTGTTAGGTAAGAATTTGTGAAATCAGGTTTTTAACCTTTTTTGCTATTTGTTAAAATGGGTTTTTATTGCTCTTGATGGAAAACTTTACTTAATTGAAAAGGCACAGTTTTTGTCTGTGTGTGACTAGAAAAGTGTTCATCCTATGTGATCTAATTATTTGTGATAAATGTTCTCTTTTTATTTCAACTACTCATTACTTTTACTTGCTAATAACCTTATTACTTTAAAAGGACCTCAGTGCAAAGTATGCTTTATTTCTAAAATAGTTCTAAAGTTTACCCTTCCTGGATCAAATAATTACTAAGCATCTTCTCAATGTCAATCACATTCTTATTAACCATTTATTTGACACTTATGGACCCCAATAAATTAGATATTATTATCCCTATTTTTAGAGATATTTTTAGGGAGGAGAACATTATACTTTTATTTGGAGTTGCACCAATGTTTTTGGTTCCTAAGACCAACGGATAACTTCTATCCTTTAAAAGTTGAGAAAGCCAGGCTATTAGGCGTGGGAGCATGAGTTAGCAGTTCTTGCATACTTTCTCGGTAGGTAAGAAGTTGATAACTTCTATTATTAGATTCACAATCTAATGTTTTGATTAAACTATAGCTACAGGGGGTTAGCCCTACAATTACTTTAGGGTTTAGGGTAAGAAGAAGAATTGGTCCTAAGTGTATAAGTATTAGTGTATTTTCGCGTGTGAATAGGGGTTTAACGTTGCTAGTGCTATACGTTAATGGTCCTCGTTGCATTGAGATAAATATGTGGAGTGAATATAAGACTGTGATTAGCATGTTAAGTCCTGTAAATATAATGGTGAAGTTGGATCAGGAGAAGGAGGCTATGATTGTGAATAGCTCTCCTATTAGGTTAATGGTAGGGGGAAGGGCAAGGTTAGTGAGGTTAGCTATAAGTCATCATAGAGCGAGGAGAGGAAAGAGTGTTTGTAGGCCTCGGGTGAATATTATAGTTCGGCTGTGAATTCGTTCGTAATTTGAATTTGCTAGGCAGAATAGAAGGGATGAGGTAAGTCCGTGGGCGATTATAAGAATAATGGCGCCGGTAAAACTTCAGGGAGTTTGGATGAGGATGGCTAGAATAACTAGTGCTATATGACTAACGGAGGAGTATGCAATAAGGGATTTTAGGTCAGTTTGTCGTAGGCAGATGGAGCTTGTTATTACTATTCCTCATAGGGATAAAATAAGAAAGGGATAGTTTATTTTCTCTGTTAGGGGGTTGAGAATAGGGGTAATTCGTATTATACCGTAGCTTCCTAGTTTTAGTAGTACTGCTGCTAGAACTATTGAGCCTGCAATGGGGGCCTCAACGTGTGCTTTTGGT